>LKNJ01001056.1:15757-109568 GCA_002120245.1 Maccullochella peelii | reverse complement strand
TATATATAGATTGTGTTCACTTTTTTGTCTCATCATGCTCTAATATTGTTGCTTCACATATTATAAGAATCGTTCTAGCTTTGTAGTTTTTGGTAGTCCTATATTGGATGAGACCCTCCTCAGTTTCCAAGGGCTAGTTTAATTTTGACTCTACTAATAAGAAAATGAAAGTCTAAGTCTAAAATCTATCCTCTGTGATAGATCTCTTTAAAAATAATTTTGGGATACTGTCTGTGTAAGGAAAAGAGACTTACCATTTGTACTTTCTGGTCTTCCATGTGTGCAGGAGACAGAAGACCATGCAGGTGGATGCCACAGTGTTCACCTGTATCAGCATGCTTTCCAGAGCCATGGGTCCCATCATCCAACCAGACATCAAGGAGCTGCTGGAGCCTATGCTGGCTGTGGGCCTCAGGTAGGACAGAATGGCTTCACCACTATGCTAAATAATTCAACTAACAAGGTTTAGCATTGCCGGGATTTAATTCTTGGGCTGGGTTTGTACACCTTTCAGGGTTTAAATCCAGAGTTTGACTTATATGGCTTGTACAGTTATTTTTTAATGTTATTATATGTTAATCATGTTTTTTTAATATTTGATGATGTTAAAAACACACCACAACACATTTCTTTGTCCTCATCTAAAGATGATAATGATATTGGGTTGTTTGTTTCTTGTGCCCTGTTCATCTAGTCCTGCACTGACAGCGGTGCTGTACGACCTGAGCCGTCAAATCCCTCAGTTGAAGAAGGACATCCAGGACGGTCTGCTGAAGATGCTTTCCCTGGTGTTGATGCACAAGCCGCTGCGTCACCCCGGCATGCCCAAAGGCCTGGCTCACCAGCTGGCGTCGCCAAGCCTCACAAACATCCCTGAGGCCAGTGACGTTGGCAGCATCACACTGGCCCTACGCACACTGGGAAGCTTTGAGTTTGAAGGCAAGAACCTTGCAAAAGACACAGCTTTAAAACAGGGCAATCTTATTTTATTTTTAAGTTTATTTTGAATGAAAAGCATGCACAGACCCCCAGTTCTGTCCTAATGCACCAAACTCCATTGATTTTAAATTTGGTTCTGTCAGTAGAGAAAAATTATGATTTTCAAGTGTGGGTAGTGCAGCCTTAAAAAAATCACAAAGCATGAAAATAAATAACTGATAATTAATGCCTTGTTGCCTACACACCGCACATTGCCTTTATATTTTTAGTTGAGGAATGTTAGCGAAGAAGTTTACCTAAAGGAAATTGAAACAAAGTATATACAGAATCTGGGATGCACATGGTTAATATTGTTGTTCACTGCAGCGGCTGTCGACACCACATGTAATACTGTATATTTGCAGTACAAGGAATTTGGCATAATAAAATAACAGAACGTGTTAATAGAATCCGTGTTTTACTATGCAAATGTATTTTGCGCCGCTGAGCCACACTCATTAAATAACTACTAAGAACTATATGTATTTCTAAAAGTAAATACTATTTTAAAAGCTATATTTACATTTAAGGCTACTTACACAAAATGCAAACAAGATTTGTGTTTGTTACAAGTATTGTTGAATGTGAATGGAGATAAGCTGCCTTGATGCTTTGAATACAACATTTTGAGGGGAAAGTCAGCTAAGGTGAGAGATGAAAAGAACTCATATTCAGTTTGTCACCAAGTTGACTTGCTCAATATTTTCCAGCTGTACTCTACATAAAGCAGCCAAGGGTGAAATTAAGCAAATCATTGTTGGTTGAAGCTTTATACATGCATTAAAAAATATAAACATGCTCCTAACATGCTTTGTGATTATCTGTATTACTGCCCTGACCTGCCCTACAGCTATCTAAAAAGTAGTATTAATGCCAAATCTCCCAGTTCAGGGATTATTCTAACTCTTTGTTCTTTCACCAGGACACTCCCTCACCCAGTTTGTGCGCCACTGTGCTGATCACTTCCTAAACAGTGAACACAAGGAAATCCGGATGGAGGCAGCCCGGACCTGCTCACGCCTCCTTACCCCCTCCATCAACCTGATCAACAGCCATGTTATTAGCCAGACCGCTGTGCAGGTTGTTGCAGATGTGCTCAGCAAGCTGCTAGTTGTTGGCATCACTGACCCAGGTAACACATGAAAAAATAAAAAAGGCGGAGGAAAGGGGTAGTAGTACAATGTGGCTGTATTGAGTAGTGTTTTTTTTAATTGATAATAATGTATCAAGGTCTCTTAAAGTGCAGTCAATTTTGCAAGAATCAGCATTTAATTATAAGAAATGTTGCATTTGTGGCCTGGGAATACACACCTGTTACCAGCTGTAATGATCCTTGATGGTAAAGGTAATAAGAGTGATAAGAGAGTCAAAATTTCTGACTTTTTCTTGTTCCTGTTCTACTGCAGACCCAGACATTCGATACTGTGTGCTGGCATCTCTTGATGAGCGTTTTGACGCTCACCTCGCCCAGGCTGAGAACTTGCAGGCACTGTTCGTCGCACTGAACGATGAAGTGTTTGAGATCAGAGAGCTGGCCATCTGCACAATCGGACGCCTCAGCAGCATGAACCCTGCCTTTGTCATGCCCTTTCTACGCAAGATGCTCATCCAGGTAGGAGAGGCACAACCGATGACATTGTGTTGAAGGTCCTATTTGGATTAGTTTTTACCTATTAAGGGGGTTTGGTGTTTAATTGAAAAAGAATAAAAAAACATTGCAACAATCTTCCTCACCTCCTTATTGGCAGTTTTTGGCTTTATTCTTTTCTCGCCCGATTTGTTACACTTGTATGCCCAAAAAGGTCATCACCAGATGTTTAACAGCTGCAGTACAAGTGACAAATTTTCATTAAAGTTCAGGTCAGGGTAACAGCCTGTCCTTCCCCCCTTCTAAAAACCTCTGCCATCTGAATAATTTGAAATATTCTGTAATCAATTAAAACATGATGTTTCTATATCTTATATCTTATATCTTTTTAGCCTGCCTTTGAAATTAAATTCAAACCGAATCTGGTTTCCAGTTTGGTTATACCTGTCAATAGAAAGGAAGTTCAATAAAAGGAGAGGATGGTAAATAAAAATACAATATTTAGATTTTTACCATGATGCACATCTATCAATACGTGTTTGTTCAACTTAAAAAAATCACTTGTTGTCTGTTGTTTCAATTGGATACCTTTAGAGGGCAGCAAAGACCATGGTATTATGCACAGCTTTAAAGTATTCCTCTATAAGACCTAGTAAAGGTTTCTTTTTTTTAAGACCCTGCTCCCATAACGTCATTATATTATGTACAGTATGAATTAACCTCATTAAGATTTATTCCAGACAGAGAAGAGTGGGTGCGTTATACTTAACTCTGTTTTTAATTTTGTTGCAGATCTTAACTGAGTTGGAGCACAGTGGTGTCGGCAGGAACAAAGAACAGAGTGCTCGTATGCTTGGTCACCTAGTCTCCAATGCCCCCCGTCTCATACGACCATATATGGAGCCCATCCTCAAGGTACAACTCTGCTAGTTCTCCATTGTGAAGGCGTATGAGTGTAAACCAGGCTGTTACTTGAGAGGAGGGTGTGTACTAGACTTTCTCAGAATAAGTAAAAGCTTAAAGGGGAACTCCACCGATTTTACACATCAAAGTCTGTTTACAGGTCTTGAGGAGTGCTACTGCATATGTGAAAAAAGTTGGATAAAGCCTTTTGTTCCTGCGCGTAATCTGATAAATTGCCTGAGGTAATGTCACTTGAGTCAGCGTCGGTTTGGGCTGAAGTAGCCTGCTCCTCATCTCTGCTTGAGGCTACCAGCTCAAGGCTACATTAGCCGCTGCTAGTATAACACACCTGCATCTCCGACTGAACTGTCGGCGGTTGAGTAGAATTGTGGGTAATGTAGGTGCCCGGTTTTGACAAAGATGAAGAATGCATTAAATAAACAAGATGATATCTCTGGTTCTGCCGCAATGATTGTGATGCTTTTTTATTCTACTGTCCATCAGGAGTGCGACAGTGTTATTGGAGTCCAATGCTAAATCGGTTGAGGACTCTTTTTAAGTGGGGGGGGTTAACTGGGGTTCAATTGGTTAAGTGACCCTGTTATCTTGTACTTTTACAGGCTCTCATCCTCAAGCTGAAAGATCCAGACCCCAACCCTGGAGTGGTCATTAGTGTCCTTGCGACCATTGGCGAGTTGGCTCAGGTAAGGCTGAATTTAATGTTTCAGTTCCTTGAAGTTTCATGAGGACAGCATTAGCCTGTGTATCCTATTGATTCTCCAGCTGCTGCTGATTGAAACCCAATAAATCTGAGCAGAATTGTTTTTGAGTCTCTCACTTTAACAGTTTTAATGCAAGCAATCTGGGTTTGTCCTTTTCTGAGGTGGAAAGTACAGAGTAGAGCCCCCACCCATGGATGTGTGCCTTGCTCCACCCTGTCCAGGTGGTTATATGTTCCCCACAGAGGAGTCAGGAAAGCACAATTAAAGGCAGACAGACTCTGCAGTTCAGACAGAGTGCAGGAGATGCTCAGCTAGACCAAGTGTTCATGGTTGAGTCAGTGCAGGAAGAGGCAGAAGACCAGCTGCCCAGGAGCCAGCACAGGAAGACACAGGAAAATGTAGGCAATACAGACGAACTTGCATACTTTGTTTTAAAAAAAACAAAAAACAAAAAAAAAAAACAAAAAGAAGAAGAAAAGTATACCAGCTTAAAGCCCCTGTGTGTAGAATTAGAACATTTCTGATTTTGGCAACTCATAGTGGTAGTATCAGAAAAGACACTAGTAAATGTTGCAGCAAAGCACCCCCCCCGCCCTAACTAATCTGACCCCGGAACACAGAGATGAATGGACCTGAAAGCAAGCAACACATAGACAGCACTAATTTTCACAAACAAACAAAAGCTTGCCATCAGAATAATTTGAGAAATGCTTTAGTAACATCAAAATTGTACACATAAGGGCTATGCTTTGATATGGTCAGATTGAAACTGGTATGGGATTACTGGTCATTTTAATGTAAAAAATAATTATTCCATCCCTTTTATTTTTTAGAAGCTCTTAGTGACAGGAAATAGGACAGTCTGTGAGATTTCCTCAGTTTTGATTGGTTCTCCTGTGCCTACCTGGTCAGGTGAGTGGCCTGGAGATGAGGAAGTGGATGGACGAGCTTTTTCCAATCATCATGGACATGCTGCAGGACTCCTCCTCATTGGCCAAACGACAGGTACGTCAAGAAAATCAGTATCCGCTTCATCTGGTTCTTATTTTTTCATTCTCTACTCTCTCTCTTAGCACTGCTCCAAGTTCTGAAGAATATTTATTTCTTGGGTGCAGTAAATACATGTCTACTTCAGTAAACATAACTATAGATATACTTTCTGGAAACATTTAAAGTCACTCAGAAATCATTTTGAGAGCATTGTGCTGTAAAGATTGTGTGCCAGGAGCTAACACGGGCAGGGATCCTTCAAAAGTACAAATGGCTTATCAATAAAGGACTGAAAAGTAGTTTGAAATGATGCATCCCAAACAATATGCTTTACGTTTTTCTATCAGGGACATTGTTCAAAGAGAATCTTTCTCTGACTTTCCACCAGGTGGCGCTGTGGACTCTAGGCCAGCAGGTGGCTAGTACAGGTTACGTGGTGGAGCCCTACCGCAAGTACCCCTCCCTTCTGGAGGTGCTGCTCAACTTCCTCAAAACGGAACAAAACCAGGGCATCAGGAGGGAGGTATGCACGGGTGCCTCCATCTTGACTCTTAACCTTTTGTTTTCCCCACAGTTTTCAAAGACCATGATCTTAGATATATTTCTAAACATTGGTAGTCAAACCAAAGTTAAGTCCAAAAGTCTTGATGAAGATTTCTGTACTATTAGACTTGTGTTCCAGTGGAGGCCAAACATAATTCAGTGGAAGATTGCTAACTGTGTGTGTGCTGTGTGTCTCCAACAGGCTATTCGTGTACTGGGTCTTCTCGGAGCTCTGGACCCCTACAAGCACAAGGTCAACATTGGCATGATTGACCAGTCACGAGACGCCTCTGCCGTCAGTCTCTCTGAGTCCAAGTCCAGTCAGGACTCAGGTAGGCCTGTGATCACTATTACTAATCACAGTTTTGGGAACATTTTTGGTGTTTGGTATTGTACTTTCACCAAGAGTCAGAATGTGGATTAGCTTAACTTTTTATTTGTGTTCTTCAATGTTACAACAGTATTATATTCTCAGTGCAACAGCTCTAAAGTCTCTAAATCAACATGAATCTTTTTAAAATCTCACTATCCAACCTTGTGGTTGTTGCTGTGATTCCAGTGTGTCTGTGTGAGCCTGATGGATAAATTATTATTATTGTGGCTTTGGACTTCTTACATTCATCATAATGGAATTTGTAATGATTCTTCAGTCAGACAGATTTTAAGGGACAAATAAACCACAAGGCAGAGGTTATATAGGTTGTGTAATATAATATAAGTAATACAGTATCATTTTTTTAAAAGAAAAGATGTTTCCACTAAGGTGTGAAGGATATACTGTATTAGCCCTTCTGATACTCTTTCAGCTCTAAACCTCTCCCACGCCACCTACTGAGATGGTCAGATGTGTTTGGGCACATTAAGGACATACAGTAGGGTGTCTCTACATAAATATAAACAATCAGATCCAACCAGCGTGTGGACAAATCTGGCAGCAGGCAGTCTAGATAGTAACACACTTCTTAAAGATGGACTGTGAGGTAACTTATTGGAACAAACAACTCCAGTTTTAAAGGTCACAAAACGTCTGAAGTGGCAGTTTGTATTTTAGAAGATGCATATAAATGTAATTCAGAAAAGGCATCTGAGATGTAAAACAAGGCATTTGCAACTGGTCATAATTTTCAAATCAGTTCTTCTGCAATGTGTGGATTGATAAAGTGCCAGCAAAAAATTGGATTGCATCCATTTTTGTCATGATTTAGTAATGCAAAACAGCGGATGTGAATAGGAAAGAAGATCATAGATTATAAATTTAATTAAGCAGCTGTTCATAGAGATATGATAAGTTTTACGCTTCACTGAATTGAACAATATTTATTTATTTTTGTGTGTCACACTCCGACAGACAGCAGAGGACAGGAGCAGTGTGACTATTTTGGTACAAACATTTACCCGCCAGTGTGGTGGATAGCCTTCTGAGATTTACTTGGCAAATGGAAAATCTACCCGCATTTGGCACTTCGCAGGTGTTAATTTCGGACCCTGCATGAATGCACACGCAGAATCCTCTTCGTTAGTTACGAGTCAGTGCTGTGGAATGAGCTGTTAGTAAAACTCACATTTGCAATCTTGTAGCACCAATCTTCCTCCTCACCTGCTGCTCTGACCTTCATTCACTAGATTAAGACACCAATGGCTAAAAACATTGGAGTCAGGTTGTTTTAGCTGTTGATGTAAGCAAGGGTATCCACAAGAAGTGGTAAGAGCCCAATAGGCTGCATCGTTCTTTACTTCCCACAATATGAAAGAAATAACATACTGATGATCTTACTGTTTTTAGAGCCTTACCAGTAGAGGGGTAAAAACTGTGAGAATGGCACTTATGGAAAGGCCATAAAAACATAAGGATTTATCCTCTGTTCTGCGATTAACCACAGAAACTCTCATGGTAATTCAGGAGGTTTCAACATTCCTTATTTAGGATAGAAAATTTTACTTGATGATGGTCATGCTGTCACTTAAAGGCCGGCATCCTCTGGAGATACTGAAAATTCTTGACAATGCAAAAATTTCTCATCTGTCTTTCGTCATGTGTATTGTGTATGGAGAATGCAGGTCTCCACTTGTCTGATCCAGTCATGTGTCTCAGAATGTGACCTTGGACAGTATGGTAATAGTTTTACCAGTTTGTTCTCCAACTAAATGGACTGTGACCAGAATTGGAGGCTGTATATCTGTCAGGTTTGTCCGGGTCAGTGTCTGGAGCACTAGGAATATTTGACAGCGTGTATTTTGTTATGTGGGAGGTCATTGGCTGTGCCTGTCTCCTCACCTGACAAGACCAATCACGTCACTACAGAACACCAGGGTCATAAAACTGATGAAATGATGTGTGTTCCTACTTAGTAAGTTGTTTTATTTACATCTGTTATTATGGCTAGAAAACAGTTCTGTTTTTTTCCCTTCACTGCTGAAGCCTGAATTACTACAGTACTGCTGCCTCACTTAGCTACACTGATGCCTGTTTGTGGGCTGTAAAGATACAGATGTGTAGCCATCTATCACCGTCAGTAATCTAGACTTGGTGAAGGCCCAGAATAATAAAAGATCCAACAGCAAAACTACCCTTTTTAGCTTGCAAGCTCTGTGTCAATCTGTTATGTCTACAGTCAAGAGTCTCAATGGAGGCAACTGGAGCAGCTGAAACTGTACTCCTGCAGAAGGCCAGTGAAATGCTGAATACCAGACGTCTGTATTCTCAGATGCCTTGTAAAACTCAATAGCTCTGCATAGATAAATGGACAGACTGACCCCATTTGCATTGCCTGACACAAAAGACATTAATAAAACTACTTATTTAAAAAAGAAATATGCATTGTAAATGTTAAAAAGACCACCACTGTTGCTTGGGTTATAAAATACAAAAGAAATACAAAAAATCGTGCTCTCTAATTCTGGGCACGACTGCCGAAACCCTCTTGTGACTCCTCAGATTCTCTTGGACTTGAAGGTGATTCTGAAACCTCTTATTACAGATGGCAGCAATCACATGAATATCCTAAATTTGAGGGTAAAAGGGAGAATTACTGGGTGTTGTCCTGTTTTAAAGAAAAGCAAGGGGCTGCGTTTGCATGGGTGCCTTCGTCCTGCAATTAAACAAACATGTTTGATCCTGTATTTCTCTGTTACCTTATTTGTAATGTTCATGCATATGCTGTGCTTAGTGTAATTAGATTTATACTCAGGCATGTATGTGACCGAAACTTATATAACCGTGTGAACCCAACCTATATCATTGTGCATTACCTTATAATGTTGTTGGCAAACATAGTTATTTTTACAGTGGGGGTTTAAACAAGACTAAAGACACAGGGAACTGTCATAAACTACTGCAATCAAGCGTCATCTTCTAGAAAAAAGAAAAGAAAAATCCTTACTTGATTTGTTGTCCAATGCTATAATACGGTCGGTGCCAGAACTGACAAGCGGCCAGCAGCAACAAGCCAACAATATCTGCCCTCCTCTCCCATCAGTCTATTATTGTTGTCAAACTTTACAACCAGCACCAGAAACACTTTCAGCTGTATTTAATATGAAGGAGGAGGTGTTGATTTAGATGGTAAGGGGGGTGTCCGGGATGCCATAAATCACCGTTGATGTACTAAAACTTACACACTGGAGAATTATTGCCTGCCAAATGGTTTTTGAGTGTCATGACGGCATAGCTTTCTGTCCTACATAGTCACAAGGGTTAGGCTGATGAAGTTATAGTTTGAATTGGATTTATAGCCGTAAAGTAAGCTCCAATGCTTGTGATGGTATGATCACATTTGGAAAAGCCAGAAGTAGTTTATATGGACAGTATTTAATCTTAAGACTCGAGCTGGAAGTGATTTCTTACTGTCTGACTAAAGAAAAGGCTTATTACTGCTGATTGGCACTAGTGCGGGCTTCACATTACACAAACAGTAAGTTAAAGGCACAATTTGTGATCCAAAATGAGAGTTTTTCCCCCACTACCAAAAATGAAACCTCTAGTTCTTTTTAATACAGGCATAACACTAGACAGTAACTACCTTTTAAGTTAAACTTATTTAAGGTTGTTTTACATCTTTAATATTTAGTACCACAGCAGGAAACTGTGTTTTCTATTAGGATTGAGAAACACTGCAGATGCCCATCAAACAAAATGCAGATATTCCATCTATGACTAAGTTATTCATGTTGTTATTTATCAAATGTATATGGTGGGAAAATACAGATTGGGCTTCTAATCAAGGAAGTTGAGCAGTCTTTGTCAACTTGTATTACCACCAGAAAGCTTCGCCTCAGATGATGGACAAAGTAGGAAATGCGTTGTTGGAGGTACCAGTGGCTTCCATCATGTAGGCTACATCTTGCAGTGGCTTTGTCATTGATCCATTTCATGTTATGTATTTACCATTTCAACACAAACACCTGGTGTATATGACTTGGTCATAAGTAATTTGACAGCTTTTTGAGTTGACAAGGACCACCTGAATGGATCTTTTTTTTAATTTTAATTTTTTACCAGAGCATGATGTCTTGTGGAATACTGAGAGCATCAAATATGTCAGTTGTGTCGTTTTTGAGCAAATTTGAGCAAAAGTAGCCGCATTTCTCAGCTGTGTTTGGAGGAAACCCTTGGAACACATCTTGTGCATATTGTGATACACTGGTGATCTGTTTAGGGTGTACCCTGCTCCTGTCCAGTGCATGCTGGGACAGGCTCTGTGGATGAACAACATATTTCTTAGTCTGATCACCAGGAAGTGGCATGATTTTAAGATTTTGAATTCTATGCATTATGTCATTTAAAAACAAAAGTTGATTGATTCATAATTTTACGTGTGCTGCTTGTTTAAGTTTGTGACCCTTAACAATGATTTTCACAGGGTAAAGTGATTTCAGAAAGATATAGTCACAACTTCTGGTTCATTGCACACCATACAACCATTTCTGCCTCAAGGGTGCGAGATGTTGCAGGTCAAAGTGAATCCCTCTATTTTCCCTTCCTTTCAGCGGACTACAGTACCAGTGAGATGCTAGTGAACATGGGCAACCTGCCCCTGGATGAGTTTTACCCTGCTGTGGCAATTGTCACTCTGATGCGCATCCTGAGAGACCCTTCACTCTCCAACCACCATACAATGGTGGTCCAGGCTGTCACCTTCATCTTTAAGTCTCTGGGCCTCAAGTGTGTCCAATTCCTGCCCCAGGTCATGCCCACGTTCCTCAATGTCATCCGGGTCTGTGATGCCAGTATCCGAGAGGTAGGTATCTACAGAATAAGAGGAAAGAGGCTGTCTGGTTGATTTGTTATCTGTTAACCTTGGGTTAATGAGTCAGTAATTCTCTCAAGCAAGTCTGTGACTCTTTTTCCTTTCTGTGCTCTTTTTGTTCTCCAGTTCCTCTTCCAGCAGATGGGAATGGTGGTATGCTTTGTGAAGATCCATATCCGCCCCTACATGGATGACATCTTCACCCTCATCAGAGTGAGTAACTGTATCAATACCCCCCATTCCCCCAACGCCAATCCAATCTCAAACACCGATCCCCCAGCCTGTGAGTCAGGCAAACAGCTGCAAACTCTTAATTGCGCTCAGTTGTGCTCTCCACTTTCCTCATTAGGAGTAATGTGTTCAGGCCCCCTGAATGAAATCTGGCCCCATGTCACACATCAGTACACATCATATGTGGTGTGGGTCTTAACTAGTTTAAGATTAAAGAGGCTGCGGGACTGGGAGAAAATCATGTTATTTGTATTTGGATTATATTCTTTTTACTTTCCCCTTTAGTTTGGCTCATTGTTTAGAATTACACTTTTAGCAGCAGTACAGCTCTGATGGACGTTTCCACTCACGGTCCAAATTATCTTAAGAGAAAACTGGGGTGGAGTCCTGACATTCACCCTTATCACATGATGTGGAACCACTGCTAAAGCCATAGCCCTTGCACTTGCACAAACACACTTGTCTAGCACATAATCGTATAGCAAGGCACAAAATATCATATGACTGCCCTGTATCGGAATCTTAATAACACTGTTACCGACACTGTTGCAATGACGGTAACTCCTCCCGGAGAAAAGTAATTGAGAGAACTGGACCACTGCACCTCAAGTCCCTCTGAGTTAATAAAAAGCAAGTGAAACAAAGAATCTATTCATTTTTGCTTCAGCTCAGCTCCTGCATCCAGATGAGGGGGCTGGAATAGCCATTCAGGATGTACACTCACTTGCTCTCTAGTCAGCTGCCACAGGCAGGGGAAAGCAGGAAGTTGGGGGCTGCTTGAGACCTCTGGTCACTGACAAAACACCTCCGCCAGATCTCACAGCTGAAGCCCATCGACTGATTGACGTATTGCGTGACTTCAAGTCTTCCACCTTAACTCCAGTTGCTATTATCTCTAATGAACTCAGTGGCCATGCCTAGATTTTCCAAAATGGTGTCATAAGCCACACAGAGACGTGATGTCTGTCCCAGTTGACAGGAAATTGTCTCCATTCCTCGCCATCTAGTATCGTGACGCTCCAGCTCTGCCTCTGGCATGTGAAAGCTTTGTATTTCCAGAGGGAAATCTATCCATAATTCCTCAGACCACCACAAACCCTCAGCACCATACGGAGCATGGTGGATGAGGTAGTGATTTGTATTAAGTGCCTTCGATGTACCCTTTGAATATTATAAATAATATAAACAAATAAATAAATAATATAAATTATAAATACATTTATATTCAGAAATTGGACTTGCATTAATTTAGGTCACTCTTTTTTAGGACAAACGTTTAACTTACTTTTGACTGACTTTTAGCTTAGGTATTATTAGTTTTGTGCATTTTTAGATCACACTGTACATTTTAGAATTTTGGCCAAGGGATTCTCTACATAGTCTGACCTACTAACATAATTTAACTGTTGTTGTTCAGTAAGGTGGTAAACTAATTGTTTTCTGTAGTGTACATTTGCCTTGCAAGGACAGTATTCCTTAGTTTATCAGTTTTTGAAGTAATACTCCATATATGTTCTATTACTAATTCATGCCAACATATTATGTTCTGTCCTGTAGGAGTACTGGACACCAAACAACCCCATGCAGAACACCATCATCCTTCTGATCGAGCAGATTGTGGTGGCACTGGGTGGAGAGTTCAAGCTCTACCTGCCTCAGCTTATCCCACACATGTTGCGCGTCTTTATGCATGACAACAGCACCGGGCGCAGCGTTACCATCAAGGTGAGAGCCACGTGATGCAGTTCAGATGACAAAGTCACCAATCCTGCTTTGCGATTATAGGCCTACACCTGGCTAAACTATTTTATCTCATTATTTTCCATGAACTCAAAAGTAAAATCTGAGAGAGAGCTGTTGTCACTCCCAAATTGATTACCTGGGCTTTTACTGCACAAAATAATACTAGATAACTATTAATTATTTGCTATTATTATTTTCCAATGCTGCTAAAGGTTGATTAACACATTTTTTGTGTTTAGAAAAAGATGAGAAACAAACAAAATGTTTTTGGTTTTCTTCGCATCTACATGTCAACATTTTCAGTTATGTGTGTAAATGTGACTTTGTGAATGTACCTGCAATTTATACCGTCAGAGCAGGCTGAGCTTTTCACTGTGACACATGGAAGTTTAACATGCCAGAGTTACAGATTAGAGTCAATTATAATAACGAGCTGTGTTGAAATTCAGTTATTGTGGTAGGAAAATGTGCAGGAAAAATCAGGGAAGAAAAGGAACATAAACATAAAATTTAATTGAAAAAATGAGAACAATACAAATTTGACAAATTGAGAGGTTACAGAAATGAATCCAGTATGGCTGTAATTGAAATTGTGGTCACATAGTTGGAACAGCTTTCAGAACCCTCAGCAGAGGCTTAAAAAATATTAAAAATATTGTTTAGGAACATGTTAATGCTGCCATGAACTCTATATTATAAATAAGGACAGAGACTGTCAGTGTTGTCATACTTATCTTTTATTTGCAAAGTGAGTGCAGGACAGTGGCTGAGGTTAATGTAAAATGTAAAATGTTTGATAAAATTTGTGGACTGCTGTTGTTAGCATGCTAGCCATGCTCGCTCCAGCAGTTTATGTTTACAACCCGACCCACATTATTTCCTGTTCCCCCTGCTTTTGGCTACACCACACAAGTAAATTTCTGCTGGCGGATTTTGGTCTGACTCTGCCATAAGAATTCTCCAAGCAAGACAAACCCAGAGCAAGAGAAAGATGTATAGGAAAAATATCTGGCACATTTAGATGTGCTTGTAGTTGTACTCTACAGATGGGTTATGTTGAGTCCGTACTAAAATATGGACAACTAAACACAAAATATGTGCTATGTATCTTCACACAGAAATATAAGGTAATAGAGAAGAGTTAAAGTTTAGTGCCCATAAGTAATAATGGCAGTGAAACTGTAATATGCATGGCCCCGAATAATGTGTTATGTAACTGACTTTTATTGTGTAGGTCAGAGTTGACCACTCAGCTCACTCAGACATTTGACAGCTGTACTGATTAATGGAGAAAAGGTGACACATTGTGTGTCATAAATCTGGTGGAGAAAGCGTACTAACTAGATTGAAAAGATTGTATGTCTGATTTGAGTTGTTATTTGAGTAGATAACACTGCCAAGAGGAGTGTGTGTTTTAAATGAACTCCGCTCAGCCCACAGTTGACTTATTGGGGTGCTGTTTTCTGTTTGCGGTTTCCGTCGATATCCATCAAGACCATTCAGGTCTGAGACATCCACTTGTAATACAGCAGCTCAAAGACAGCATAGACCTGTAGCTAACACACTCTCTTGTTTCAGCAGCTGCTGCCAGTAGTTGTTGGGATTTTCCTCCAAACCCTAAATCATGGTTTGGGCACAGACCACAAAGACAGAATCATAAGAAGCACGGTCATCTAGTGCTCTCTCCTCTTGGTGCTGTTTTGTCTCAGTCTGCAGTATTAGATAACCCAGCAGCCCACAGTCTGGATAATCTTTAACTCAGGCCTGGATCTGGAGCCTAATCTTTAGCACAGGATGGGGGAACTGGGAATCGGGTTACCCTCTCGTCCAAAGGAGAAGAAAAGAAAAACATACTTCCATCATTTCAAGGAGCTGTTCTGTCCAGCCACCCCTTAGCACATACATGCACACTTGTACACCTCCACCTCAGCTTCCTGCTGTCTCGTCGTGCGCAATTCAGACATAGGGGTGGAGGTGTGGGAAAAAGCAGAAGTGGTCATGGTGCGTGTTGGGGGCTGGGGTGGGTTTGTTGGCTGCAATATAAGTCATCCTTTAAGACTACAAGCTATCCATGCAGACTGCTCACACATGCTCCACACAACATGACGTGACTTTTAGACCAAACCTTTCTCAAAAAAACAACCACACAGCTAATGCTGCATTTTTATTTTAAACGTGTTGTGGACCGCTGGCTGGCTGGACGGAAGCGGCACTCGTAACACCCTGTGAGCCCTGCAAACATAGTGATAACATTTATGAACTTTTAGACTGTTGTCATGACAGCTATGAGGTGCCTGTGACACATTCAGGTTAAGTGTTGACCTATTAGAAATTGAAACAAGGCGATAAATGAATAGCAGTTGATAGATGTGTCTTTTCTCTATAACAATGAAAACATTAATCTGGAATACCATTAACCTAAGGGTAGATGGTAAAGAATGTTTATTCATAACTGGTGCTTACCATAGATATATTTATGCCAATGTAGTATCTACGTAGATATACGTACAGTATTGGCAGATATAATGTCAGTATTGGACAGTATATTGTAGTGGTTTGACGACGTGGGTCATAACACCAGTCACGTAAGAATTTGCTTCACACAGTCAGAATACCACCATTTTGGCTAGATGACCACACCATGTTTATATTACGATTGTCAACTTCGGTTTGGGACAACCTTAAATTGCACAGCGTAAAGGGCCCTTAATGTAAAACTATATGTTCAATATGCTAGTGCATTGTTGTTGTCTGTCGCTCATAACTTCTTTGAAGTGGTTCTCAAATATTTGTTTCATGTGATCGTGTATGTCTTTATTTTTTTATTTTCATAATTTCTATGTATTTATTCTTTTTCTTCACCAGCACGTCCCACATTGTAGGTTTCTGTGTGGAGTTGAAATATGCCATATTTGCGGCTGTATTGTATTTTACGGTCTGTGTGCTGTGAAGTGACATACAAATAAGATATTCACTCTTTCAGTCACTCATAGCAACGCAGAATTTTCCTGGAAGGCTAACATGTGTGCCAGCACCTTGCTGAAATAAAACACCACCGCTTTTCTTTGAGGATTCCTACCATTTAGCCATAACAAGCTCATTAAAATGAACTGCTCGTGTTAAGTGTGGCGGTATGTGACTAAGCAGTGTGTGCTCTCCTTTGCAGATGCTCAACGCCATCCAGCTGTTTGGTGCCAACCTAGATGACTACCTGCACTTGCTGCTGCCTCCCATTGTCAAGCTGTTTGATGCCCCTGATGTGCCCCTGCAGGCCCGCAAGTCAGTACTACACATGGCTGTCCTTGTCCCCATGTACACTTGCACCACAGAAATGGAAAAATTTAACGATACCAGAAAGAAGAGCAGGGTGCCACTGGTAGAATTCTTTACAGCACAACATTTTTATGTGCACTTTCTTTGATATAGAAGAATGTAGCAGGCAAACACTTCAACCTTTTCACATGTTCTCTAGGCTATATTAAAAAATCCTTTGGAACAGCCGTATGTCTCTTATTCCTACTAATATATAAGTGAAGCTAAGCGTTTGGTGTTTATTTGCTTTTTTTCTGTGTGGCTTAGGGTTGCCTTGGAGACACTGGACCGGCTGACAGAGTCCCTGGACTTCACTGACTACGCTTCACGCATTATCCACCCGATTGTTCGGACACTTGACAGCACGCCTGAGCTGCGCTCCACCTCCATGGACACCCTGTCCTCGTTAGTGTTCCAGTTGGGCAAGAAGGTAGCTATAGCTGTCCCTCTTTATATGTAGCTATTATTCAGAAGACTAATTCCAGCCTCCCTACTGCTGGCTTCACATGAACAGCATTGCGGTAACCCCCACCCGCCCCGATCTTTATTACTTCCTGCCAGACTGCTGATGTCATTGACCCTTTGGCAGCGGGGGGTGGTGTTTATGAGAGTGGATGAGGTCACATTTACACCCCCCCCCCCCCCCCCCCCAAAACTTTCCCCTCCCTTATCCCTAAACCCTCCTATCGTTTTCAGGCCTAACCTCAGAACCACCAGCCCACATGCGGCCACGTCTGGCAATAAATGTGCAGGGGAGGCTTTTGATCTGAGACTCATGATGGTTAGATACAAGTGCAGGATACTAAGTTATTTTGCTTATGGCGAGGGGAAAGAGGTAGCAAGTCTAAACCACATAAAAGAACACATGCACCCTTTTATTTACTCTCCTCCTTCCTTTCCCTCTTATTTTCAGTACCAGATCTTCATCCCCATGGTGAACAAAGTGATGCTGAAGCACAGGATCAATCACCAGCGTTATGACATACTCATATGTCGCATTGTTAAGGTATGTCCCCCAATATATTTAGGTTTTCTCAAAAACACATTTAACCAATTGATAATACGCACATTTGCAACATGTCTCCTGAATTCATGAGCATATGTTCATTGTTCTTTTGCCTCTTGCCCAGTCAGGCCCAAACATTATAACCCTTCATGACACAGAGTAACTGCACATGGTCAAGCAATAAATTACATAATCATAAATAAACTTTTTTTTTATGTACACTGCACCATAAGCAAGTCATTACCATGCTCTGTTTATCAACAGTTATTCCTCAGGAAGGAAATGCACTTCTTTGAGTCTGTGTGTGGGCTGTGTGTGTGTGTGGCCTGTGTGTGTTGCTGTAATAGGGCTATACTCTGGCAGAGGAGGAAGAGGACCCTCTAATTTTCCAACATCGCCAGCTTCGTGGTAACCAAGGTGATGCTCTGGTCAGTGGGCCAGTGGAGGCGGGGCCTATGAAGAAGCTTCATGTCAGCACCACTGCACTTCAGAAGGTCAGATGGCATAATTGACGTTTTACTTTTGAAACTGGTTTCTGATTTATTCTTCCATAGTGAAAGGTAACACACACACGTGGTGTGTATGAGCCTGTAGTTTACATGTGGTGATGACATACGGACAAACAGACCGGTGACAAATGAGTGGAGAAACAGAATGACTGCAGATGCTTCCGTGCGAGGCACAAGGGGTCACTGAATGGTCTGATGAGTATGAAAATGATGTGAATCATATGCTATGGCCTTCACAGTCACCAGATCTCTACCCAGTTGAATACCCACGAGAGATTGACATGCGGACTGACGTACATAGCGCTCTACACCACCATCATCAAAACACCAAATGAGGCCATCTTTTAGAAGAATGCTGTTCCCTTCTTTTGTAACATTTGATGACGAGTAGCAGAAATGTAATGTGTGTATCTCAGCCAGATCATCCCACACACATTACCTGTGACCCTCAGGTCTGGAGAAACTGTGTTGCTCCCACGTAGTTCCACGTAGAAGAAGTCACTGGGACTTCCGAGATGGATGATTTCTGTCTCTTCACAGGCTTGGGGTGCTGCCAGGAAGGTGTCCAAAGATGACTGGCTGGAGTGGCTGAGGCGCTTGAGTGTTGTCCTGCTCAAGGAGTCGTCCTCCCCGGCCCTGCGATCGTGCTGGTCACTTGCCCAAACCTACATCCCTCTAGCCAGGTATGCCACTTCTGTTGTCTACCTGGCTAGCTCACTTTCTACTCCCTCTGTTTCTCTTTTATTGTTGTCTATTTTTTTGTCTTAGTTCTTTAAAGCTCCACATTCATGATAGACCAACAGCTAAAATAATTCACATAGTTCCCCATTTCAAGGCAGAGGCATAACAGAATTTGAAGCTCAATTCACCATGAATGTCAATCCACCATTGACCAAAGCAGTGAAACATCAGCTGTTGTTGTGGAGCTTCTCAATGCAGAGCTGCTCACTTTCAGCAGTACAAGACTGATTGAACTAGCTACTAGTTTCCGGATATGACTGTGTGTAACTGTAAATGTGAAGCAGATTGCTACTGAAAAATACTATAAATGCTCTGTGATCAAAGCTATAAAACAACATTGCACTTGTTATACAGTGATCCTTTTTACAAGCTATTGAATAATCTTGCTACTGATTGATTTGCTTGTCTCCTAAATTCAGTTAAAGCCTGCTTCTGCAAAATATACATTCTTTAATGTGTCACACGCTGTTTATCTTTGTTTTAATGTGTAAATGCTGTTTCTGTTGTCCACAGAGACCTGTTCAACGCAGCCTTTCTGTCTTGTTGGTCTGAGCTGAGTGAGGACCAGCAGGACGAGCTCATCCGCAGCATTGAGTTAGCTCTCACCTCCCAGGACATTGCCGAGGTCACGCAGACCCTGCTCAACTTGGCAGAGTTCATGGAACACAGTGACAAGGTTAGCATTAAAGAACTGCAGCACTCTGACACATTTTAGACTGAAGGATTGCACACGTCATGTTTGATTAGGGAGCTTACAGGTCCATATCTTAAGTTGCATTTCCTAAATTCAAGTCCTTCTAAATTCAAGGTTTTGATATTAGGTAGTGCATTTTAAAGGGTTGATAAATAAGGCCTTTTCTGACTCATAGAATATAATCTCAAACTGCCCATCATAAATCTACAATGGTTAGATGTTATTCATTACTACCAGTGATTCAACTATAACTTGAGCTTTTTGAGCTTTTTATACAAACTGACCAGTGTCGTCGTAGAACAAAAAGTACATGCTCATTGGATCTGCATGGCATAACATGCGCCAAATGATGTTGAAATACCATTTGAAAAAAGGCTGTACTTACATGGGTCCACAGTTGGCAAAGCAACAACATTCAAACCTTATCTGTTTTAATGTTGTCTTTGTGGAAACGACGATGATGGTTCTCTTGGCCCGGTTAATTTGATGTCTTCCTTTGTTGTCAGTATATCTTCAGACTAAGTTGTGCGTGAAAGCATTCAGTGTTTTGAAGTTATGCAACTGTCAGAAAAGTCAAATGGTGAACCAGATGCAAAGCAGAGTTTATGACAGCAAATAACAGAACCTGCATAGAGGCACTCAGTAAATGTATCAATGCATGAACAAGAGATACCCAAGTCTCCTCATTTGGCCTCATCTTTTGTGGAGGCTCCAATGCCACACTTTCACTACAGTTGCCATGAGCAACTGTGATGTGAACACATTGCAAGTGGTTTTCTGTGCAATTGAAACAGCTTATTAAAAGGTTTTGTTTAAATGGATGTTCTGTTGTAGGTTTGAAGTTTGCCCAAACTGCAATACATTATACCTCTCAACAGTTAATTAGAAGTTACAATAAGAGAGCTGATCAGAAAACATTCTGGCTATAATTTTGATAAAAATAAGAACAGGAACCTAAAAGGTTAACAGAGAAGGCCTTCCCTGATGGCACTTTCTCTCTAGTCCACTGTTTGACCACACATGTTGAGCTAATTAGTGACAATACTGTTACCTTTTGGGCAGAGACCATCATGGTTGGGTCATAATATAGCAGGGTTACCCCCTGCTGTGATGCTGCAGTAGAAACACAAAGTGTCCTATTCCGAGCCAGTGGAAAGAAGGGCATAAGAGGTTTTTGGAGGCTACCAGACATCCTTTTGCACGTTGACTAAATTACAAAGGCACATTAATACAAATCATTTAAGTGCTACATCAAACAACCTTGTTCCAGTCATTCACAGTAATTGAGTTATAGTGTACATTAAATACAGTCAGTGAGACTTAAAGAGAATGAGTTCTATTGATGGTGCAAACCCTACTAATTGCTGATAGAGGACAGTAGAGGTCACAGACAACTGTCCATTCTAGTCTCATTTTATTTAGGAAAGAACTTTGGTTATTTTATACAATTTGTTTGCTTTTCCAGGGCCCTCTGCCCCTCCGAGATGATAATGGCATTGTGCTGCTTGGCGAGAGAGCTGCCAAGTGTCGAGCCTACGCCAAGGCTCTGCATTACAAAGAGCTGGAGTTTCAGAAAGGTCCTTCTCCTCTCATCCTGGAGTCTCTTATCAGGTAGGGGATCTGAAAACCTCAGAAGCAAACTTTTTTTAATGACAAACAACCACGGCCTTTATGAACTGAGAAGTTGAACTTTCTTTACATGAACAGGTCCAGTAAGAAATTACTTTATTTAATCGTCCGCCTAACTTATTGTTTGGTTGTGTAATTTCTCTTTTGGTCCAAGTTAAACTGTTTTTAATTTAAGTTGTTATAGTAGAGTCAAAGAATTACAAATCTGTATCTAGCTTCTTCAAAGTCAGGACTTGCTTATGACAAATAATTTCTTGGTAACTTTGAGATCATAACATAATTCAGTGTCAGTAGAAGGGAAGAAATTGCCTATTTCTTTTGTCTTCCTCTTGGTGTAGATTCACCCTCGTCACAAAAACTAGGTTTGACAGGTGCCTCTGTGATTTACAGTTATTGCATTAGAAGTTATTGCTTAAAGATAAACATTAAACTATTCTCTCAAAGTCCATTTTTAATCAAATAAATACACAAAGAAATTATATTACACATATCCTCCTGTCCCATAACCCTTTGATATCATCTGTCATCTTTTCCATTCCCCTTTCTCATCCTTCTTTATTTCTGTGCCTTTGGCATGGCATGGAGAAATCTGTTTTCCAGGCATCTAATTGGACGCTTGCCTCCTTTCATCTATGAGTGTCTGGACTTGTGCTTCTTAGGGGCCTGTTTTCAATTTCTCAGGAGCCTTGATGATGATGAATGATGGGAGTCGGCACGCTGGTGTTTTCAATATCCCCATCTGGTTCTCACCTCTCCAGGATTTCCCATAAAAGATCTAGAGGCTGGTGTGTAAAAAGCACTACGTAAACCTGGCTGAGTCGTTGTATCTAAAAAAAATAAAACCGTTCATATCTGATGCACACTTTTTGATGACAAGGAGGCATCGTCACTGCTATTTTAGTACCTGATGAGTCATGGTGTTTGTAGATGATTTTGCGATTATTTCAGGAATTCTTCTTTGTGTTGTCTTATATGGATCTTAAGGGTATTAAATCTGAATTGGTGACATACTCATAGTAGTACAAATGGGTTGTTGTTTCTTGTTGTATGGTATGAATAATGTGTGAGGGATTATAAGAAAATCAAAAGAATTAGTTTGTGGTCTGACTATATTCTGAGGCCCCATAGCTTTGGATAGAGCCAGGAAATTGGTCACATTTTCCGCATTATTCCCAACAACAGAGGAACTCTGTTAATTGAGCATTCAGCCTGTGGTGTTATTGGTACATCATGTAGTGTTTTTTTTGACTTGGATTAGTCATTTGTTTCTGTTTTATTAAATCTTGTTCAGTGTGACAATATCTGGTAGAATGTAATGATGGGGGTGAAAGCTGCAAGGTAGGTCTGTACAAGTAAAGTTCTGCTTCATTTACAGAGTAACTATGACTTTGGTGGTTTCATCACCACTGTAGTGACTGGAGTTGGGCATTGTTACATCTGGACCATGTTTGGAAATGGAATTTGAAATAAATGTTGTATGTTCAGATGTAAAGAGGGCTGTGACCTGTTAAGCAAAGTCCCATTTTACGCTAGCCATCCAGAGTGGCTTTTGTGCATTATTTTGTTTTACCTCTCAACTGCTGAAATGCTCAAATGGACTCAATAGTAGGAACACTTGAACAACTTAATGCAATCCAGTAGGCCTGCAATGTACTGCCTTTTTTAACTTTAGGATGTACTACTTTTGTTACGACTGCGTAAGAGGTGTAGATAACAGACGGAACACCTTATATAGTAAAATTTATTGTACCTTTTATATAAGTACAATAATATGTATGTATGTATGTATGCAAGCATGCATGCAAAGTTGAACCCACAACTCTCTGACACAGTCCCAAAAAATATAAACCATATAAACTTCCAAGACAAAGTATTTATTGCAGAGCTGTTGTAGTGGATGTAGTTTACTTTAACACATAGTCAGGGTGCTTAGGATTCTTGTTTTACATAAAATCTGCAAGTAAAATTAGGTGAACATAAGATACTGTAATCACAAGGACCAATGTATAAACACACAAAATAAATACAATGTTTTTGCTATTGATTATTAAGATATTTTGATACCCTGTTAGATAGTACAGTCTATTTCCACACCATAGTTTTTATGATTCTTTATTCCTGCTGAAGGAGTCACATTCACCTTTACACAATATCTTCATCAGATAGATTTTTGGCAGCCCTATTCACTAAGGTTTAACACAAAAAATAACTATAAATTCCATTTGCAGCAGTTGGGGTTCCTAAGCAAAGCATGCTAATCATTAGAACTGTGTTCTAATGTAGACAATGGTTCAATTGTAACTGACCTCATATAGTCCATCAACCATTGTTCAATGTCTGCTTTTAGTGTTGGGGACACAAGTTGGAATCATTTTAAACCTTAGAATAGACAGACCTGGTCATTTGTCACCATCCTAAGGTCTGTCTAAAGTGCCCTTTATTCCACTGTGGTTATTTATTCTGAAGGGAAAGGATAATGTTTACCCTGACTGAATGTGTCAGCTTGTAAAAGGAAGAGACTCTGACTAAGCCTACCACAGAGCCTGTATAGGCAGTGCTCCCTGTCTGTAGGTATTTGAATGCTCTAAGGAATTCTTTGTTGTTCCAAAGTGTAGCAAAATGGTGACATTGTTTTCAAAGCAGTAAACCTGGAGGCATTAAACTCAGAATAGAGTGTGTGTGTGTGTGTGTGTGTGTGTGTGTGTGTGGGTGTGGGTGTGTGGGTGGTCTCCATTCCTGAATTTGGCTCCGGTGCCCTGGGATCTTTAGCCAGAATGTCAGGAGATGGCCCAAGTGTCAGAAGTCGGTGGCTCAAATATGTTGGCATTATTGGACATGAATGGACACGAGATCTTGATTTACTTTTAAACTTCCACTGACAGGATTTCAACTATGCTATTTAGCCTGTGAAGTAAAAAGAATAATGTAGAATTATCAGTTTGAGACATGTTATGCACCTTGTTTCTTTTAAAAAATATGTTTATTTTCTATCACACAAAACAACATAATTACAGAGCTGTACACATTTTACAAATTAAACATTTCCATAGTCAATAGTTAGGATTTTACAATAAAATGCAGCGTAATTTATAGGAAATACCTTTGGTGGTTGGTCTCATTCCAGCAACTCACAAAGATCCTTTTTAATTAGTTCCTACCAGTCCATGATGATTTATACCTGAACCAGACCAGTCTGGACTGATTCTTGCTACTACCCATAAATGGCTTGTGTTAACTAAATACATCCTAGTGCTTTCAAGACAAATGAGAGAAGTAATCAAAATGCAGTAACCCATACAGGACAGTTGTAAAAAAGCATCTATCAAAGCTTTTAAAAAATAAAATATTTTACTGATAAATACACAAAATGAACTACAATTTACAAACATGGAAAAAGCATTACACATTCATCTGACAGAAATATAACCAGACCATCACAAACAACATTTTCATTCCTTTCGCAGTCAAAGCCACAATTTGGTTGAACAGGCATTAATGAGATCTCTCAGCATTCATGCATATGATCTTGATCCAGGACATGCAGCTGAAGCACTTATGGTTGAAAACCCACTGGCCGGACCTTCATCTCCACTTTCTTGAGGGAGTAGTTGGACCCGTGCCAGCCGTACCAGTTGATCCCATCTGAGTTCTTTGTGTGCTCACCGTAGCGGTAGAAAACACCATTCAAGTTTGAGTCAGTGCAGCAGTTGTACCAGTAACCACCTGGAAGGAGATGAGGGAAGAGAATTGGACTTGGTGTTAATTGGAGGGAAATATGTAGCTGTAACATCTACTGTAAATGGCTACATGGATTGTTTTGAGTGGATTTGCTCTCATAATTTACCTTTGCGCAGGGAAGCACAGTCATCCACACATTTGTCATTGTCCTTGTGGATGGTGCTGAAGTTGGTGTTGTTGTGGTAGCGCAGGGAGTCTCCAGCGTTCCCACTGTAGTTGGCAAGGAAGAGCTTGTAGCTGTTGAGCTCATTACCCACAGTGAAAAAGCCATACTCTGCATAGCGCGTCTGTCCTTCCCAGTCCTGCATTGGAAAACACATATAACATGATTTAGAGAGGGACAGTCATAGAACCTGAGAATAGTGGCTCTCATGATCTGACTTCTTAAACTTTAAGTTAGTTAGATTTATTATTAATTTTCTTACGCTCTGTACCCATATGAATAAATTGGTTCTGTGTTTATGCCCTCTTACCTTTGGCTATGAAATGGTTTAAGCATGGTTTGCGTTTTCTTGCTCTTTAGTGTTTCAGCCCAAGCTTAAATGAGTGCCATGTTTTCCAACACGTACCTCCATCTCAATCCTGAGCATACTGGGCTGCCTTGTTAGACGGAAGATGTGGTCATTGCCTAGCCAGAAGTCTCCGCGGATGGATCCAAATCCACTTTTGTACTGCTTCCAGTCACGACTGAATGATGTCAGGCCGACCTTGCGCCTTTGGATCAGAGTCCAACCACCTCCATTTGTCTCCATATCGCAGAAGACCTGAAAGTATTCAGTAGTAGTACCAAAATGTAACAGAATGCAGAGAGAAAAGGGGGACCTCACGATGCTCTACCAAAGTGCACAAAGAAGACATGCTATACACAAGACTCAAGTATAACTTACATTCAGCTCAGGTGTACCCAGAAACTCGTCTTTAGGCAGTTTGTACTCGCCAGAGATCTTGTAGTTCTTGCTGTAGAGGGATGCACAGTCATATATGGCATCTGGAAAAAAGAATCTCTTCAGTTATGCCCAAACCATATGCAGTTTCATGAGCAGTTTTTATAAATGTGAATGTCATAAATTCTAATGGCTTTATGGATATCTGAGTGATTGGACAGATGAAAAAAATGACCTTTACCCCCACCAAAAGCAAAATAGATCAAATCATAGTGGAATATGCGCAGCATGGCTCAGATTTTTGCATAGTTCCCCTCTTATACTCCTGTCACGGTATGGTGATGCCATTAATAGGGCTATGAGATCACAATGGAGCAATGAGCCAATACTTTAAAAAGTCTGTGTAAAAGAAAGAAAGATGGAAAGCTTGCACTTCTTCTAATCTTTGCACCCCTTCCTGTTCTGCTCTCCTGTCTCTAATTTACTCAAATTTTAAAACTGCCTCTGTGTTCACTTTGCCAGGGACATAAATGTGGCCCTGTTAGACCACACAGTTAAGGTACTGAAATAATAAACTACGCCATGCCTGGTTAACCTCTGTGCAGCAGCCAGTGCTGATTAGTGGCGTGTAAAAGTTGAGGTGAATGTCGGAGATGATTTGGCTGACTCTACAGCTCCAAATTAATGCTTTTGACTGCATGGGCTGTCGGGCAGCTCAGATAAGTGTGTGCACTGTAATCTATCTCACAACCAATTTACAGCAGTTGTCTGAGACCCACGATTGATTATAGTTTTCCACAGCTAAAATAAATATATAGTATTGTGTGTTCAAAATAGTTGGCCTATTTGAGGACTGTTTTGGAATATTTAGATTCTCACATTCCAGTGAAATGATGGCTTCTGATTTTCTCCGCTTGTTATTCACTAGTTTATCTTATCAGTTCAAAAACGAGTACTCTTCCCAATGGATAACCCTTGTAATATATTGAAACTAAACCTCACAAAATTTCAAAATGGTAGTTTTTTATTCAATACAAAACGTAGACAGGCTGAAAAGGTTGGTAGACAAAACAGTAAGTTTTAAGTTAAGTCATATCTAAAATCCATGTGTGGAAATAATTTTAACACTAGGAGTGTGGATTTGACAGCAATAAAAGGCTTAAAAACAGAAAACAGATTTCTTCATGTCTTAAAAGGCTAGAGATAGAAAGAGGCAGGTAGCTCAAATACACTTGAGTCTATTTTGTTAATGTAACTTGCTTTTACATTAATTTAATTTAGCAAAAATAATTATCAAGCTAAAACTTATTCCTGCAATTTTTTGAGATGTTGTGACACCAACCAGCAGCACACAAAACTTTGGCCAGTATGTCATTTAATTCCTACTATATTAACAGCTGCTACAAAGTGTTGATGCTCACCTGATGAAGTCTGAGTAGCAGACTGTAGGGTTTGCAGCTGCATAATCTCCACACGGTTGTTGATCTCTGAGTACTTGCTCTCTGCCTCTGTGACCCGGTCTTTTTGCTGCCGGTTCTGCTTGTCCAGCTCCATTATTTGCTTCATGACGTTCATCAAGTCTGTCTCCTGCTGGCGTCTCAGCTCCTCAAGGAGACTGGTCAGATTGGCCACCTGAACCTTGAGAGAGCGCACCTCATCACAGCACTGAGTCTTGGTAGGCTTTGGAGGTGCCACTCTCTTCCTGGGATTCTGGGCCCATGTATCTGCCAACAGGAGAAGTGTGACCCCCAAAGCCACTATGCTCAAATTTACTTTTGCCATTTTCTATACAAGTCTAGTTCTAGATTTTCACACAATCTCAAGTGCTTTTGATTGCTTTTGTTGTTCAAAAGCAGTCCGTCCCTGTAGAATGTCTTTGCCTTTGGACCACTTGAGTTGGAGCTCCTCTTTCACCAACAGCTCACCCAGGCTATGTCTTATTTCCTCAGTGAAGACCTCCTCTGCCTGAACAACTTAAATATTTTGCATGTGGGTCCTCCCCCTCTCCCCCGGTGCGCACCTCTCACTGTGCTGACCCTCTCCAACCCTCTGGGTGGAGGACCTTTCCCATCCCTCCTCCCCCTTCCCCCCTCTACCTCTCCCCTCATCTTACTTTCACTCATTCCACAGAGGTTTTGCCCACGTTTCTCCTCTCTTTGTCAGGTGTTGATGGTTTCTGGGCAGTAATGTTTTTTTTGCCTCTGCCTGGAAAGGCAACATAAGGAGCTGACGAAACTTAAGAAAGGCTACTGTCTGAACTCATTGCTCTTCCAGTTACATGCCACTTGTTACAGTGTGAAAATGTTAACTCTTGTATACTTAACTGTATTTCATTAATAATATATATATAAATTCATAATTATTTAGCTACACAGAGACATTGTTAAAACATTTAAATACTTGTTTTAGGCTTTAGAGCATTTGTATGTAATTTCCTTCCCTGTCTTTACACTTAAATTACCTTGTTAATGACAGATTTTACTATATCCTTGGGGCTGACCATTTTTTCAGTAAATTCGTCTTCACATGCCAAGAGATGTGTGAAGTCACTAAGTACTCTTAATTGTAGGTTAAGCGTTCTATTGATGCTCCCCTTTTTGGCACATTCTGAAGCAGACGTGTTTTCCGCAGAGCCTTTCAGCATCAAATTTCAAAAGGGTGTTGATACAACGAGAAAGGCTTAGTGCATTAAGCGGAAAGAATTTGTTCAGGAGAAGGCAGGCAAAGTCTGAATATGCTGTCTACATGTGTAAAGGCTTAACATTTTGCCATCACACATGCACTGCATTTTTAGTAGCTAAATGGTATACTGTTACCCACTAGAGAACCACAGAGCAACACAATGAAATGATATTCTTGTGGCTTTTATGAATAGCAGAAGTCATCGGCTGCTTGTATTTTCTCATTTGTGTTATAGCACAGACAACACTGACATTGGTTTTCATGTTGTTACCACTGCAAAATGGACAATTTGAAAATAATTTCATAGAAACACTGTAATCAGCCAAATATACTCATTAATATTCCAGTTTGCTTTTTTGATGTGATTCTGCTAGAGATGAAAAGATTAGTCAATTAACAAAAAATCTATCAATAATTTTTTAACCTTTAGTTTATTCAGGGAAGCTTTACTGAGAAAATGCCCATACACTGACAAAAAATGAGAAGAGGCTCTTCAGATCCAAAGTGAATCACTGTTGTCCATCTAGGGATTAATACTGCTGCTTTTAGTTTTTTGTTGTGTGTGTGTGTGTGTGTGTGTGTGTGTGTGTGTGTGTGTGTGTGTGTGTATATACATGAGTGCATATAGAGTTCAAGACTCATACAGTGTATATGGGGACGCATGGGTGAATGCCACATACATGCATTGTCTATGTATTCATTCTGGTTTCCTTGTAGGTCGTGTGACCACACCCAGGTAGCAGATAAGCTAATATGAAACTCCTGTTGCCTCTTACCTCCCTTCTCTTGATTGGTCATTGGTCTGGTAGCCTGTTTATGTCTCTATTACGTGGAGCTGAATTAAGTTGTGCTGATGATGGTCCTGCAACTTTTACATTTTTGCTCATGGAATAAATTGGTTCTTTTTCAGCTGACCCGTGTTGACCCTGGTCAGCATAATTGGGTATAAAGGAGCTCTGTAGAATGGTTAGTAGCAGGTTACATGGACTAATTCACATATTGATTTTTGTAATACTGTTCAGTGATTTGCAGGGGAAAACACTCATTGGCACTTAGAATGGTCATTGCGGTTGGGAGCTGGAGCCAAATTTTTAAACACCTACAATTGTTGAAGATACAAAGCAGCCTTGTACCAGGGAAAGTAGCAACCTTGTGATGTTAGCTGGTGGTTTGAACCGCCATGCTGAATGTGGTACGTTTGTGTGGCTTAATTACAATGTTTGCAAAATTCCTGCTTTTGGCTCGTCTTCTCTTTTAAAATTTCTAAATGGTAAATGGACTTTTACTTATATAGCGCTTTTCAACCATTGAAACGGTTCCCAAAGCGCTGTAAGAGTAATCTAAGTTCTAACAGTAGTCTAATTCACCCATTCACACACCAGTGGGGACACAGCTGCCATGCTGGCCTCCACCGGGGGCAACTTAGGGTTCAGTGTCTTGCCCAAGGACACTTCGACATGTGGACAGGAGAAGCCGGGATCGAACCACCAACCCTGGCGTTAATGGACAACCGCACTACCCTCTGAGCACAGCTGCCCTACAAACTAGGGCTATCTAACATGCCAATCACTAGCTGGGGGTGAAAATAATGCCTTTCCAATGTCAGACATCAGAGAGGCTTTCTTGAATCTTTATTCTGTGGAATTTTTATCTCACCCCAACTTCACTGAGGAGCTGCCAGCCCTGCCAACTTGCCTTTGCCTGAGATGCCTTTGGAGATTAGGCCAAAGGGATGGTTGTGGGTTTTTTTGGGGTGTCAAGAGTATGCCTTAGGCATTGAGACAGCTGATAATGCATGACTTGCTATGTGGGATCATTGCCTTCCAAAATGGATGAACTGCCATGATAAAGTGCCAGTGAAAGCTGTAAATACAGGGAGTTGTGCAGAACAGTACTAAGTGAGACATGGCTGAACCAGGACATTCCTTTCAGTTTTGACTTGAACTTTATGGGTTTTCTCTTCTCCACATGGACAGGAATGAACTGTCTGGTAAGGGCAGCGGTGGATACATTTGCACGTTCATAGAGGAAAAAAAAAATGCTGACAATACACAGTGAAGTACAGTAGATGTATTAAACCACAACATTGAACTACCCTGTTTTTTAAGACCTATATATTTGCCTTGAAGATAAACTGAGTTTCTGACCACTTGTTGTGCAATGGAGCAATTTTTTAGTATAGTAGTAGTAGTAGTAGTAGTAGTAGTAGTAGTAGTAATAATAATACATTTTATTTATAGAGCACTTTTCAGGGTACTCAAAGACACTTTACATAAGCTAAAATGGTCATAGAAAGCAACACACTAAAAACATATACCACACAACATTAATGTTATTTGAATGGTGGAGTCTCGGATGTGTTTGGCAGAGAGTTCCAGAGGGAGGGCGCAGCTATGGAGAAGGCTCTGTCTCCCCAGGTTCGGTGCTTGGTCCCAAGTGTCTCGTGTATGTGCACATTCCTGCTGGGTCTAAAACAAAACATGTAGAAGTGAGAATATTTCAGGCTCACCTGCACACATTTTGACTGTTGACTATTGAACATTCTCTTTTTTTTTTTTAACTACTTTTTTAAAATCTGTCTCGTGCAATTTAACGATTAACTTTATGAAAGCACAGTACTAAATCACTGGAGTACCCCTTTAAACACAATTTGCAATTCGAGGCACATGATAATTCCCAAACATTTGTCCATATTTATGCCATGACTTGCATTTGAATTTCTTGTGTATAAATATACACTACCACGTACTGTACAGGACAACATGGGTGCCATGACTGAGTCAGTTAGTAATATTATTCAGTTATATGAGTTTATGTAACCCATGGAAGGACAAAGCTGAGGGGCAGATAGGGTTGACGGAATATCACAACTGTGAAGTAAAAATAAAATTTGACACTTTTACCATTGTCTGCCATCTTACTACATATCCTGCATCACCAGCGTGGCTTTGTTTTGTTTTTTAAAACCTCAGACTTTTTGTCCCTCCTGCCAAATGTTTGGCAGGCATCCCTCACTTTTCCTCACTTGGTCAGGCAAACAAATAAGGAAACTGTTTAGATCGTTCTGCTCAGCATCATCTTTGTGTCATGGGAACTGCGGTTCAGAACACATAAAAAGTATGACTTTCCTCAAATTTCAAAATCTTACATAATTATGAAATAATGTTGTTGCTTTGATGTGTCACAGTGTAAAAGCTAAGTTTTTGGATGTGTTTAGCTCTTCCTTTCCCGGACATTTTGCTCACTGCATGTTGCTGGCTTCTTTTTACAATTGGTCACTGCTTTGCAATTTCCCCTTTACTCATTGCATGTTTTTTTAATGTTGACATGTGCTTTTAGTTTCCTGTATTTTTTTATTTTTGCGGCTGCATATGGGAGTAATAAGCCATTTGTTGTCCTTACACAAAGATAAAAGGCAGTCTTCATGTTCATTTCGCTCCAGTGTTTTAATTGCCAGACAGATTCTAAACTTCTTAATTTTCCCCATTTGTCAAAAAAAGGACAAGTTTCCATAATATTATGGTCAGCCCCACCATTTATGTGGCTCTGTCATGTGCACCTACTAGTGCTTTTAGCATAAAACCGCAAACAAATGTAATGATTGTAACATGCAGGGTAAGTCACTTAGCACATAATGTTCTCCTGGTTGTTCAGTCTTACCTTTCCATTATATTTCAGTCTTCAGACGATATCTACCAGAGAGAAACTATTTAAAGGTAATTCTGTTAAGATAAGTATCTCTGCTGTGATATGTTACCTTATAAACTAGTTTACAGTTTCCAACTCTGCTGCCAACATAGAGACAGCAGAAAGTTTACTGGACTTATATTTAAAAAAATCTGAATGTGCGCTCTATTTTTACCATCTTCATCTTAGCTATCCTGTCTTAATTATTTCTACAGTTGGCAAATGTTTCTAACTGTTCAGTAATGTAATGTTTGACGCTGCGTAGTGCCTGTTGACCTCGCTGTAAATCTTAACCTTAAGTCATTGATCAGGCATCAGCCTCTTTTGGAAAAATGTGGATAATTTGCCTTTCTGGATTTTCTCATTGCCCTAACTGCTCTGTGAGTCACATCTCACTCTCCAGCAATGCATCCCAGCGGCATCACTTTCCTCTGGCCCTGGACTCTGTCATTCAGTGCTAGTACAGGAAAGTCCAGCTGGATGCTGTTTAATACGTTTAGCATCACGCTGTTTTTCCTTTCAAAACAGCTTCTTTAAACACCATTTACCCTCTAACCATGTCTCACCAGGCTCCGTGTAAAGAATGCATGGCTCCTCTTAACATTAGAGCTATTCACTAAACTTTAACCAAAGCAGCCTTCTTTATATGACTTCCTCGGGAAGCGCACACATTTCATTGAACAGATTTTTTCCTTTGCCCTTTAAGACAAGTTGGACACCCTGCTGTTCTAATTGCAGCAGTCATCTTATCTTTGATAAGTGTGAGCTGACAAAACAAAGTGTTTTAAGTCAGAATATGCTCACAGACGGCTTTTGTGTCCTTAAATACACTGGAAAAACGTTTTGTAATCAAACATTGACCACTGGGGCCAAGCTGTCAGCAGAGCACTCATGGGTTCAATTACAGGGAAGGCAGGAGGGAAGGCAGGAGGTAAAAGCCGGAGCCAGGGGATTCCAGGGCTTCTATCTCAAAACCTTGAATTACATAATCTTTATTAAAAATAACCACTCCCACATGTCGGCTCCGTTCACACAGAAGATCCTGAGCTTGAATTGTACAAATGTTGGTATGAGTTTGGATTATTTGAAGGCATAATATTTCCTTGAGATGCTTACAGTCAGTATTTCATGTATCCTGTGTTTAGATTAACACAACAAATCAAAGTTAAAGGTAACATTTCCATTTTTTATCTTGGATTATCACAGTAGCAATATGGTTTTGATTATTCTTTGAAGTTTGACATAATGTAACGCAGACCTCTAGCATCTAAATGAGCCAATAGCAATGGATTCACTGTGATTCACTTACTGTTATGTAGTTTTAACTAAAGTAGAAGACAACTTAAGTACCAATTAGCTTTTTAATGTCAGAAAGCAACCAGGTTTGCTTGATTTATTTTACATTATAAAATAGATACTTTTGATCCGCAGCTCTACAGTCAGTTATTTACTCACAGTCCAGCTTATTTGTTAGAACAGTTTGAGAATAGACAGGAATTTTTATTTTAAACACCTAAGGCAAGCAGTTACCATGGGTGTGCATTTCAAAATAATACAATGGATAATGATCTGCAACTCAGTTAAACCTGGTCACGTATAGGGGTAAAATAAACTCTTCCATATTTCCCATAATGAAGGAGACAGTATGCACCGGGGCATCCTCCAGCTCTTGAGAGTGGCAGACTTCATGCCCTGGCAGACCATCAAGAGGTCTGGTGGCTGAAGCTGGTGATGGCTACCAGGTGGCTTCTATTGTACAGCGGATGTGGGCCAGGCAGTGGCCGTCTGCTCGCCACTCTACAAACCAGTAGCTGGGACAAACAGTACTGGAGGGGAAGGGACGATAGATTAGCCACTATCCCTTTAGAATAGTTCCCCCTGCTTTGTGTAAGCACAGTTGGCCATGTGGCACTGCTTCAGAGAGACGTTTCGTGACACTGGGATATAAAAACAGTTGGACCATGGGACAGAAAACAAAAAACACTTGTGCCAACATTTAAGGATTCCATTGTTTTTTGATAACCATTAAGTGTTTTTGCTTTGTTGGTATTATAGTGATCTCAGACATTTAAGTAAATCTTACCATTTATTAGTCAGTGCAAAAAATTCAAAAACTTCGTCACAAAGCTGTATAAGCTTTAACTATTTCTGTATCTATCTCCATGCATTTAGAATGGATTCCTCAATTAATGTGAATACAGCGTTTAACAAGTATAAGTATACACCGATCAGCCATAACATTATGACCACTGACAGGTGAATTGAAGAACATTGGTTATCTTGTTACAATGGCACCTGTCAGTGGGTGGGATATATTAGGCAGCAAGTGAACATTTTGTGTGGGGCCAAATTGTGATGGCTAGACGACTGGGTCAGAGCTGTTTTGGCGGCAAAAGGGGGATCTACACAATATTAGGCAGGTGGTCATAATGTTATGGCTGATCACTGTAAATATTATGAATATAAGTACTTTTGCCTGTTTGACCAATAGCTGGCGATTTGCTACTTTATGACTCAGGTGTAATCCTTTTGTTTACATGAGACACATGCACCCAGTGCTTGTTTCCATTGTTTATGAGAATATTCAATTTTAGCATGAGTCAGTTTCAATTGAACTAAGCAAAATAAATGAATAAAGGACTGGCATCTTTCATTGGAAAGATTTAATGGATAATTTCACTGAAAATGTAGTCATATGTAGCCTACGGAAACGCAAGTCTTTCCAAAAACATTGTATACGGATCTCTTTGTCCACATAGCAACAGCAGCATTCCAAAGGGGTAACTATCAGGATTTTTTTTTCTTGGGCCACCGGAGATGTTCTGTTGGCCTCTTGACCTGAAGGCGAGGAACCCAGGAGACACATTGTGCAGCGGTATCCCAATGTGGTGGAATGGTTTCTCTGGCTGGTGTTGTAATGGCCCCTAACACACCTAACTTACTTGAGGAAAAAGAAAAAACGAAAAATGTTGTGTAAAATTATGCAGGATGGACCTGTTTTCTCTATGTATACCATTTCAACAGGGACCATTTTGTTCATCTGGCATTTTTTGCTGTGCCCCTGTTAAGAATACAAGTTCATAATGTCTTATTTGCCCTTTTCCTGTTTACAATGCCACATTCCAAAGTACTAAGCTTTATGATAAGCTTCACTGAGAGAGCTGATTTTGGTCATTTCGAAGAGTCTAGGGATACTAAGTGTTTCCCCCATGCTGCGGCATCTGCTCGGTGACGTAACAACCACCTTTTTGTCTTGATGTTTTTAGAGAAATGAGAGACAAAGAGCTAGTCAGATGGTGTCAGAGATGAGTTCAGCCCTCCTTTAGCCACAAACATCCCAGGACAATCTGGATTCTTCCAGATGGAGCGTTGGTTACGTCTCAACATTTATTAATGTACCGTATTTCTGGGCTTCAAATGGTTTGAGATAATTCTGTTGTTTGGCTTTTAAAGGCGTCTATTCAGTATTAGACGCTTAAAGCATGCAGCCGTATTGTTTAGATAACTAATTTGTACAAAAATGTGTACACTGGTTTGATATTTAGATACGCCAACATTTGTTACTTTAATTTACTTTAATGCCTGTGTAAAGCATTGTTGATTTGTCTCTGTTTGTAAGGGGTTATACAGATAAACCTGCCTTGCTATCACTTGATTCACATGTCAACAGTCGGTAATACAGTATAATTTTCTTTCAAAGCTCAGTCATGCTGCTAAAAAAATAGGAGCGTTTTTAACCCATTAATGTCCGTGACTGATGTCTGAATGGGTTTGTTGGTGCAACTTTTTCTGGACAGAGAAGGAAAATAAAGCTTGTCCATGCTGCATTGGTCACTGTGATACAATAAACAAATGAGGATAATTTGAAACTGACCATTTCTCCAAAAGAAGAGTTTTAGGAAAAAGAACAATGGGTAGAAGGGCCATCTTAATATTGTTACATTTTTTGGAAGACCATCAATTTTTCAGTGCTTTCAAGAGCTGATGTTATTCAATGTAAGGCCTAATCAGTTAATTGCAAGTGTTGCTTTAGTTCCAACACTTCATAAGCAGTGTTAATTAAATATTTTACAGAGGTTTGCATTCTTGAATTCTTAAAAAATGTTGAATGTCTCCAACTCAAAGAAAGCAGCAGCTACTCCAATTTTAACAGTTGTGCCATTTGCAGGATTCAAGTGTTACAGCTTCATTTTTGTCTTCTTTATAGCTGCTTTTTGATTTTTGATTTCACACTTTTGTCTGTTTTGTACAACAGGTTCTCCATCATGGGCTGTATGTTAGCGACTCCTACTGCTTGACATATTTTCTCGTAAATATGAGGTCATCCTGGATGGAATGTTTATTTCCTTTTTATTTCTCAAAGTTGCCTTCTCATGCCCTGTTGCCTTGGGAGGTGTTTGTTTCAGAGACAATGGTCGGTTGAAGCAGTGTAGTGAGTGTTCTAACTCTACCCGTTTCTCATCTGTAGTCTTCTAGGACCAGTTGATTGCATTTTGGCTGCCCCACCAATGAACATCTCTTTGTCAGACAGCTAGTGTCACTTTTCCACTTTTGCTGTAGAGGAGCAAATGTAAGGCTCAGTGGTATGAAAGATTTGCCAATGTAATGGCCCAGCTAAGCAGTTGCTGTTTCGGCTAGCCTAAGTCACGTGTAAGGACTCAAGGTACCATCAACCAAAAATGTGTGTATATTTACAGCTTTTTCTCTCTTCTAAAGTGACTGAACTTACTCCTTTCCCAACTCCACTAGTGGATAAGCTTCCTTCATGGCCATTTGAACAACTTTGACCTGACCTTATTCTATATGACCATTTCTTCCTAAGTCATATGTGGTCTAAATTTGTGATTTCCTCATATTTAACCTCTAAATATGGTTAAACTCTCGTATGTATTTGAATTGGACTGTTTTCTAGATTGTATTGTGCATTCCTTGACAATGCAGTATCACTAGGTTTGGCAATTCGCAACTCGCACCTAACTGAGAGACCTGCTGGACAGGTGTCAATATACCTGTTTTTAGTGAATCAATGTCCTGTTGAAAACCTTTGCCAATGTTATATAAGATGTTTTTAAGAAATATCCCAACTTACAAATATGTTTACAGCATTAAAAATAAATCTAAAACCAAAGTGAATCAATTCAATGGACCTTGATTCAGCCTTTCCTTGAACAGTGTTTATGGCCATTACCATTTTGAAGTTACATTAAGGAATGGCGTCAGCATTTGGCAAGCAAAGGGCCCAAAAATCAGTAAGAATCAAGTGCATATCTTCCTGATTAGATTAGATTAGGTCCAGTAGTGAGGCTCGATTTTTCCACTTTGTGAGATTTACATACATTTTACCCTTTGTGGGAGAAATATCTACAATTTCCTCAGGGATAATGCTCTCTCTTCTCAATGAAAAAGCCAAGCCACTTAAGAATAGTTGAGATGGGGATTGTGGATTGAGTTTAAAAGTTGAAAAGAAAATATACGTTTCTACTCCCTCTTTGTGCTTTCTGATCCAAGGTAATCATAGCTAGATGTATTTTATTAATCAAAATCTCATGTATACATGGTGGTTTAGAGTTTGCAATGTGATAAATCATTTGTGTTACACTATTGAAATACACAAATAGAAAGTGATTTGTTTCTCTCTGTGTTGAAATTTTAACAGCATGCCTCTACCTAGGCCCCAGCTGAAAGATTCAGTCAACATTTGTGATTAAAATATGTCAAAAACATAAGCCAGCACTGTCAATATTTTAATAGTTAAATACAAGGTATGAGTATTTTTAAGGTGATTGTTTTTCTTTCTCCTCTGGTCAGAGATATATCAATAGCAATGGTGCAGTGCTCTGTTTTTGTAATAGAAGGGGCAATAAAAATTCCCACTCATAAAGTAAGCTGAAAGACAAAACTGTCTGTTCTGTATTTGGCCAAGGATATGGCCAAATGTAGGTCTGGGGTTTGCATTTGTCCTGTAAAATATGTTACTTAATTCACTCCCTGCCTGTTTTGTTTTGTTTACATTATATAGCCTACAGACTGGCATTGTACATTTGAAAAGTGGTATCAAGGACCTTCCCTTCTGAACTTCTGTGGAAAAGAGCCGCATGCTAATCTCATTCCGGATATACAAATAAACCTCAGAGAAATGTGATTCAGGATGCACAGCACATTGTCTAAATTTCATGGCAAGATATAATAAATCATGACAGTTTTACAGTTGATAGAACTTAAGCTCAAGCTCTGTTCAGTGACTTGTCCTCACAGAAGCAAATATGAGAAAGGTTCCGGTTCGGAAAGGATACTTGTGGCCCTGCGCAAGTGGTTGACAGTGGTTTCAAGAAGTTTTCTGCTTACTAATAGTTAGATGGAGTTTTTTCTTGAGGAGAAGTTATGCGAGACTTCCAGAGACACATCTGGATGTGTTTAAACTGTGTGTGCTTGGAGCTGGCAGCCAGATGGCTTCAGCTGAGGGACAATGAAATCCCCAGGGTCCACAGGAGAGAAAGCCCTTATTCTGATTTGTCTCCTCAGATGAAACACATCAGCTTTAGCATACCTCGGCAGCTTGTGTGCGGTGGGACTTGGAGGCCTTGCCGTTCTTTGTTCATTTGGTGCTTGAAAGTTGATTATTTGACAACAAGTAGTAACTTGTATGTCCAATTTAATTGACCAAGTATACACAACATACCCATGTGATATCGTCACTGTTAGTCAGAATACTGTTTATTGAAGACTGTGGGGTAGCTATTTGATTGCGTGCTGAAACAGTGCATGGCCTTCTATCAAGCCCCATGAGAGTCACAGACAAATGCTTATTTACTAAAATGAGCTCACTTCTCATGTTATGCAATAGCATTCTGTCTAGATTGATTTTTTTCAGGTTCTTAAGTCTTGCACCCACCATCATCTGTTTACACCAGCGTCTTTTGAAAAATCACCTCAAATGCTAGAGTGTGTAGAAGGACAATATTCACTGTCATGCAAAATTGAAGAATATGAAGGATGTCTTGCACCACTGTTTGGTTTAGTTTGCGATAGATCTTAGAACTTGTATATCAATTCTGAAGATCCTGCTTTAACTATAATATAGTTTACTTTTAAGAGCATTTCAGCGCTTAAACAGAACTATTATTTTTTTATTGGCCAATAACTTTAATTTAGCAACATAATATTCCATGTGGTTTGCGCTGCTGTCTCATAGCAAGGTTCTGGGTTTGAACCTGCATGTTCTAAAGGATAAACAGGTATATCTGATGGATGGATGGATATTCCATGTGCTATGCACATACAATAATCTCACTTTTTAAAAATGCCTTACAAGATATGGGGCCTCACTATTGTGACACTACATCTCTGTAGCACACACAGATGATTAAAGCTACCCCACATGAAATTGTTCTTGTTGCATATAGGCTCCGATACATCGGATTCATATCGGTATGTGCAAAAAAAAAAAAAAAAAAGCGCCTTATGGAATGTTGGTATTTGAAAGCTTATAGTTAAAAATTATGTTATGTCAGTCAGTACTCTGAATTTGGGAATCTGAATGAGTATCAGAGAATAACTGCGATTGGTGCATCCTTAGTTGCATTAAGTCCTTCTTGGGACACATATTGACACATGATTAGCAACCCAGAGCATTGAGTACCTGAAGTAAGCGAGTGCTCTTTGAAAACTTGCAGCGTACAGATTGTCTTCTGCTTCCAACAGTGTACAAGATAGCTCCTGTTGTGATTATTTGTTATTTTACCTGTCATCACGCAAGTCTGCACCAGCAGCTCCCTAAGCTTTGGCATGACCACTTGCTGTGCCATTTCATCAAGATTTTTGGCCTTTACCCTGTGTCCACCAGGTTTCTGACATATATGCTCAAGTATCCTTCATCAACTTTCGCCTGTTGTCCTCAGGAACTCCACTGCATACCAGCACTCTTCAAACGCTACATTTTACAGATGTATTGGCTGTGGCTGCACACAAGTTTTGCAGTTGAGGAAATATAATAGACTTGCGCTTCATATGAGTGTTTCCAGATGTGGTGGCGGTGTGTGTGTGTGTGGAGGATGTACAGATGGGAATTGTGGTGTCTTGACAGATAACGCATCATTTGTCAAACAAGAATGACGAATGTCAATAGGTGCATTTACTTTTCACAGTAAACGCCTTGCTGAAAGAGGAAACATTTATTTTACATTGCCAAAATGCACTGAGGCAGGTTTCTTAGTTGACTTAGTTGGAAATGGTAAGACTGCATCATTGTTGGGTAAATTACTTTTCTTGAAGGCACATGGATGGCTCACCACCGGAAAAACCTGGGGTTCATTGTCAGGTCGTGGTTCCACTGGCGTAATTCTGCATTCTAATAATCCCAGTTATTCTAGTAATTCCAGTTAGCAATGTTTGTGAGTGGGAAGCCGGTGAAGGATCACAACCTTGTCTGCACCACTGACTTCGACTGGTTGGTTGGCGCCTGTACGGAGAGGCGTAGGATCTGGGAAGGAAAGCCTAAACCTCCTGGTGCTGGCTGGTGAAGCGCCTGGTGTCTACACCCTCCCTTGGTCAACCATGGAGTTAGCAGCAACACAGACTTCAGTGGAAGGGAATTACATTATACGTTGCCGAGAAAAAGGAGGGGGAAAGCAATTTTTCTTGGAATTAATGTCATCTTTAGCTACGTCACATTCAAGGTGTCAAAGGTTTCTTCCAAGAAAAGGTCAGTTAGACATTTGATAAACTATCAACACCTTCTCAATTGCCCATGTGGATAACCATTCACGACAAGGATGTGCAACTCTACCGTAACGTTTTGTAACTACTTCATTTGAAAATTATTTATGTATTTTCATCTTGTACAGTAAGTTGGCTATTGTAGGCATATACAGTACATATGGTGTTACCGGTGTTACACTGTGTTCGGGCATACACCAATTACATTACTTGCCCACCGCCCCCATGGTCATTTACTTTTTAAAATAAAAAAAAAACAAAAAAAAAAACATTTAGTTAATGGGTACTAGGGCCTGTACTCTTTATGAAAAGTGCCCTGAGATAGAAAACTTCTGTTATGATTTGGCGCTATATAAATTAAATTGAATTGAATTGAATATGTGAATATCTTTTCTTATGAAATGTTCAGTGTAATCGATAACACAGGTGTTGTCACAAGTTTATTAACTGGCGGGAAAATTTCCTTACCGTGGGTGACATTCCTAATGTATGGTGAGAAAGCTGGACCTACCAAATTGCTTTTTTTTGCAATTTGCCAGTTTTCTAATAACAATAGCACCTGCACCTACACATTGTCCACATATTGATCCAAAGATTTTCAAGTTTTTGTGTTAAAATGAGTCTAAAAGCTTATCTTTGTTTTTGTCATATCTTTGCAGCATCAACAATAAACTTCAGCAGCCAGAAGCCGCATCTGGGGTGCTGGAGTACGCCATGAAACATTTTGGAGAGCTGGTGAGTGCTTTTCTTTTCTTGGGTAATTTTTTTCCCTTCAAGCAAAAAGAATACCTTATCTTAGGTTGCATTCAGACAGACACTGGGACAAAAAACTAGGCCTCCTCTTTCCTTTCTGTTGCTGTTGGCACAGCAGGGGTGCTACTGCAGAGGGCTTCTGCAAGAAACACAGTTTTTCAAAATGTTTAAACTCGCTCAACTTTTGCTGCAGCTCAGTCCCACATCATCTGTCAACATTGCGTTGGCGAATCAAATACGTGCAAGCACACATTCCAGGTAGAATACCTTGTAGTATGTGTAACATTCTGCTCAGTCTACAGGACACAGGATAAAAGGATTGCTGCGATGATAAGTAGAGTTGTAAAATTCTGCCTCATACAAGTATAAACCACATTGCAGTGTCTTTGCATCTGATAAGTCTTAAAACTCATGGATTTTCAAACAGGCCTTACTGGTTTGTATTTCATTTTGTCACTAGTACCTGTGGCAGCCCACACCAACTCAGACCTTTTGACTTCTTGATGCATTTTTGGACGGAATATGTTCTCAGTGGGCTGTGTTATATGTGGTCCCTTGTCTGCATACACTTCTTCCCGGAGTATCCTTTGCCCACACACACAGTTTAACATGGGGATGAGGGTTATTTGAGACACACACCCCCAGAACACCCTGTTCTTAATGTGCAGCACGTGGAAAAACCATCTGCTATGCTGATCCGTAGTCATGGGCAAGGAACTAATTATGGACTTTTTTGTCCAGCTGACAGGATGTTTGGATTTTCTTACATATTTGCACACCTTTTGTGTCAAAAACTACTTGGGACTACTTTGCATTTTTCCCAGTGGTAGAAAGATGTAATGTTTCATACCAAGAAATACAAAAAGTAATTATTTCTTAATGGCGAGTGATTTGTAAGGTCCCTAAATAGCTTAATTTACTGTAACTCCCTATGTGACTTCTGATGGGCCAAGTTAAAATCCTCAGAATATGTCATTCCTGAATGTTTTGGTATTAATATTGTGCTAACGCTTGAATTTGCCTGTATTAGTTGTAGTTAGCTTTATTTAGCTTATATTACCATTGAAATCTAAATATTTTGTATTTTCTTTCTATAATTATGGAGCTATATTTTTATCTCTAGATTATTATATTTTTATGTTCATGTACTCCTCCCTAATATCACTGAAACCCCACAGTGTTTCATGTCCTCTGTAGATGGACCTGGCCCAGATATTAAATAACTGTCGAACAGTGGACATGCACTGGACACCACACAGATTTTCCACATCAATTACATAAGAGGAAAATAGAATTTTTGTTCTGACCAGTCTCCCTCCCTGTTGCCAGCATTGCATCATTTAGTAACAGTGGTATTTGTTTGCTTCTTGTATGGATGTACTGGACAAGTCAGTCCTTAATAAGAATAGAACAGACCAAAACCAGTCATTAATGTATCCTAAAAGAAGTATTGTGTGTTTAGCCAAAACTTGATATAGCTAATTCTGCCATGTCACAGAACTCTGTTGTCACCAGTAATTATTAAAAACATGTAAAATAGCCCTATTGCATTTGGGTATTTGGTATTACTTCATTACAGTGAACATGACCTGTGTAATTTATTATTTTTTTAAATAAAAAAATAAAACAAAAGAGATTGTTTACTATAAATTAACAAATGATTTTACACATACATTGGCATCAAAATCTAACACACAGACATTAAATATAAAAGACAACGCACATAAAAGTAAATATAAAAGACATAAAACACAAAGAAAAAAACATGAACATAGTACCTGGAAACAATACAGATTAATTTAACTGAGTGACACACACACAGCCATGAGGGATGATCTTGTGGGAAAATGAACACAGAATGCAGCAATGGACTCAAAATATAACTGTGTAAATGAGAGATTATAACCTTTTTTGGCAATTTGTGTCCTGACAGTTAAAGAAAATCAACAATCTATTAGTAAGCAGAGTTACTAATAAGCAATGTTTTTCCTTTTTCCTACAATCCACAGTTTCCACAAATCCGAATTCTAGAGCTTTGCTGGTGTTGATGTCATACTAAATGTATGCGGTCAGTGATGGGTTAGTGTTAGATGCAGCGAAAAAACTGGGCTGTGTTTCAGAGATAATCATAACATATTATTTCTTAATAATTCACTTGATTTTGTGAAGTGATTATTTTTAGCCCAAAGTCGAGTCAAATGTGTTTTCCCAACCATTAGGACTCCCATGGAAAAGGTCTTTCTTTCTGCCTCTGTGAACTGCATTGTAAAAGTGAAAAGAGTAAGTAGACTCAGAGTAAAAACAGTTTCACTGTGCACTCCAGGAACCTTCTTTACAAGGTGACCATTTGGAAAGCTTTACTGTGGGAGGATGCAAGGTTTCCTTGTTTAGTATACCAGTCAGGAATCATCAGTAAAGCAAAGGTTGGAAGAGACCTGTGTACTTAATCATTAGTTGATGTTTCCCAAAATAAGTCAATACCTAGTCACTTTTACAAGAGGTCAGTGTTTAGATGCAACTGGTCCAGGATTTATTGATTAATTTAGGAATCTCAAATCAGCCATGCAATATTATAATCAAAGTTTGATGTTGAAGTTTTTGCCTGACTTTAAATGGACAAGAAACGTAGTTGCAAAACTCAGTTTACACAAAAAAAACAATTTATTAAATTGTCAAGTGGTCAAGAAAATAAACATGTTTTGGCTTCGTGATAAAACTCAGATAAGCAGTTTAGATTAATTGTGTGGATTCTTATAGTTACATGATTCCAGTTTCATATTTTTTATGCTGTCTTTTTTAGGAAATCCAAGCTACCTGGTATGAGAAGCTTCATGAGTGGGAGGATGCCCTGGTAGCATACGACAAGAAGATTGACATGAACAAAGAGGATCCAGAGCTCATCCTGGGCAGAATGCGTTGCTTAGAGGCCCTGGGAGAATGGTATGTCAGTAGTCATATCTGTTGTGAGTTAAGTAGGACTGTAGTAATTCATTCAAATCAGTGTTCCAGTCTTCAGGTCTCCTGGGGAATCCTGATGCATTCCCAAGCCAGATGAGATATGTAATCAGCGTGTTCTGGGTCTACCCTGGGGTCTTCTAACAGTTGGAGATGCCCTGAAAACCTCCAAAGGAAGGTGCCCAGAAGGATCCAAATCAGATGCATGAACCACCTCAACTGTCTCTTTTCCTTGCGGTTCTACTCCAAGCTCCATCCGGATGTCTGAGCTTCTTACCCTATCTCTAAAGCCTGGATAATACTCCAAAGTGGATGCATACATGGACAGCTATGGACACCACGGACACGTAGTAGTTCTGTTTGTACTACATTCTGGTGTCTGCTTGGAAGACGTGTTCCACACATGCGCACTAGGGGCAGTTTCTGGCAAAAATTTCCCTCCACGAATTGTTGCACATTTGATTGTCTTTATATTGTTTTTAAACATGAATTGTAGAGATGCAGGTAGCGATGGATCTCTTCACACAGTCTCTCAAATACAGCATCAATTTTGGTTTTCCAGCGCATGTGCAGTTGGGAACATACGGTCACAAAAAATTGGAGGCATGCGGCGGTCCACACAGAGCCTACGCGTACACCTTCTGATGACGAAATGTACGTCACGCGGACCCTAGCGGACCATTGCACACTCGCAACAGTATAAATTGGGCCTACGGGTGAGCCCAGCCACCCTACCGAGGAAACTCTATTCAATTTTCCGTCCCCAACCCCAAAAAATCTATCTTCCCTTGATCACCCCACTCCCACTAGATGACATACAATCCCCACCCACCTGCTGAAACCACCTGTCCTATATCCACCTCTTCAGCTCCTAGTCCAACTTCCTTTTCACCCCTGTCTTTCAATGAGGTACTAACTCTGGTTACCTCCCACCGCCCAACCACCTGCCCTCTTGACTCTATACCCTCTCACTTTCTTTAGTCTTTTGCTCCAGACCTCCTTACTTTCCTCACCCACCTCATCAACACCTCTTTGACAACTTGTTTTTTTCCTAACACTCTAAAAGCTTCTGGAGTGAACCCTCTTTTAAAGAAACCCACACTCAACCCTTCTGAAATAAAGAATTACAGACATGTCTCTCTTCTTCTATTTCTTTCTAAAACAGCATGCTTTCTTCACTCAACTTTCTGCACATCTCCACCAGAACAACCTTATTGACCCCCGCCAGTCTGGTTTCAAGGCAAGCCACTCAGCTGAGACTGCCCTCCTTGCTGTCACAGAGGAAGTCCACACTGCTAGAGCAGCCTCCCTAACTTCTGTCGTCATCCTGCTGGACCTTTCATCAGCCTTTGACACGGTGAACTACAAGATCCTCCTCTCCACCCTCCAAGAACTGGGAGTCTCATGATCTGCACTCTCCATTTTTACATCCTACCTCAAGGAATGCACTTACAGGGTAGCTTGGAGAGAATCTGTGTCTGAACCTTGTAGCCTCACTACTGGGGTCCCTCGGGGTTCTGTTCTGAGTCCCCTCCTCTTTTCTCTTTAGACCAAGTCACTTGGCTCTATTATTCACTCGCATGGCTTGTCTGACCACTGGTATGCAGATGACACTCAACTAATTCTGTCTATTCCCTAGTTTGAAACTCAGGTGGCATCACAAATCTTTGTGTGTCTGCCTGACATATCTCAATGTCTGCACACCACCTGAAACTCAACCTCGACAAGACTGAGCTCCTCTTCCTTCAAGGGAAGGCACGTCCTGTCCCTGACCTCCCCATTAACATTGAGAACTCTGTGGTGTCCCGGGCTTGGACTGCAAGGAACCTGGGTGTTGCACTGGATGACCAGCTGTCCTTCGCTGGCAACATCGCTGCAACAACCTGCTCCTGCAGATTCATTCTCTAGGACATCAGGAGAATACATTCGTTCCTCACCCAGGTGGCGGTGCAAGTTCTTGTCCAGGCTCTTGTTATCTCGTGCCTAGACTACACCTCTCTCCTGGCTGGTGTGCCTGCATATGCTGTCCGTCCTCTGTAGCTCATCCAGAATGCAGCAAGTTATCCCACACTAAACCACTCTTTCGCACCCTGCACTGACTACAGATGGCTGCTCAAATCCAATTCAAGATACTTTCCTACTGTGCTGCGAATGGCTCAGGCCCATCCTACATCCAGGACATGATCAAACCATACACCCCAGTCAGTCCACTACGCTCTGCTACTGCCATTCGGCTTGCTACTCCCTCAGTACACCTCAATAAAATCATGACTGTTTGTGTTCCTGGCTCCACAATGGTGGAACGAGCTCCCCATTGACATCAGGACAGCAGAAACTCTTTCAGTTTTTAACCTTGGCCCACAGGGCCATGTAGTTCTTTTGGGCTGTGCCCAACTGGGCCCCATGGGTCAAGGCCCAGCCACCAGATGCTCGCCGGTGAGCTTCCCTCCCAGGTCTGGATCAAGGAGGGGACCCCCATTTTCATATATAAACACTTACAGTAGAGTCAGTGTTTGTAATGTTTGCTGACTGTATTCAATTTATTATGACTATATAAGTTTTTTTTTTTCTTTTCTCGAACACATTTTGCCCTGGGCTTTTAGGTATAAACATGATTCACTGAAGTGATACAATAGGGAACACATAGAGCCTCTAAAGGATAGAGACAGCATCTATAGTTGCTTTCATCTCCCACTTTATTTGCTCATTGTGCATCGGCAGCCTAATCCTAATGAGTCCTGACATTTGATGACTTGGCGAAAAGAAAGAGGAAACGGTTCCTCAGAGTTGACCAAAGTAATTTTACCGGAAAATGCATGAACAGGCATCCTTTGCTAGTAAGAGGCCACCACGACTGAGGCTTAACTCCATAACAGCTGCCCACTTTCAAAGAACATTTTTAGGGAAAAAGAAAGTCACAATATGTCAGAGGGAGCCAAATATGTGGATCGTCATAGAGCTCATGACGCTAAGCAGATGTTAATTTGCTTTTGTAACCTGCTGTCTTTGTGCCATTTTTGTATACACTATGATTCATTTCACAAGACAATGATTCAGTAATTTTACAAGAAAATTATTCAGCTGAAGAGAAGCTTTGTGTTTATGTTTGTGTGTGGATTGGTAAGGCTTGGAGATGATATAACAGTTGACCGGGTCATCCAAGAGATCAGACTTAAGAGAACACATTGTTCCCTCTTAAGGTAACAGGGATGTTGTACCAGTCTTCTCTGTGCTAATCTAAACTAGTGGGAGAGAAGTGCTGTCTGTGTTTTTGACACTCAAACCTTGGTTGAGTATTGAGCTTTTAAGCAACATTTAGTCTTCAATGTCCATCTTAAGTTTTGTTAAGTGTTTTATTTAGGGGATTGTCTGTGCCTATTTGAGGTATTAATCTACCCCCTATATTCTTTATCTGCCCAGCATACTGTATACAGTACAGGTTAGTTTCAAATTGTGACCACTAATCATCTTTTTCAGCTGAGTTTGTCAGTGTTTGGGGAATGCTGTCATTATTTTGAGACAACCCCCTTGACTTAATAAATAACTGTGCTGTTTTATTTACAATGTTTGGCATGTGCAGTTTTGGTCCAGGTGATTTGACCCATTGGTTCTGTTAAGAGCTGTTTTATACCTGACAAATGCTGCTATTTGGCACTCAATCTCAAGCATGCAGCTATTTTGGCATGTTGTGCTCCGTGTCTCATAAAGCCACTTATTGACCCCCCTGCATAGCTTTTATTTACAGATTTTGCACTCTGTTATTTTGCCACACAGCTGATCTGTAAACAGCCAATTAGCATGAAAAGTATATTACCAAAATAACATTTCAAGGTTGGATTTGGAGAAGACTTTTTTGTTTCAGTACATATAATAGACAGTATGTAAACACATGGATGCTACAAATTGAGGGATCCTGCAGGTATTTCTCCTTCAAAAATAGAGAAAACTTTGGCAAGAATTTACTGCAAAATACCAGGATATTAATTCCGGGTATTCAGCACTAGTTGTATTCTAGTGTGTTACTTTAAATCCCCTGCACACCCACACAGGTGTTTCCACTTATTCTGGCTGATTAGGCTTCTTTTCAGGTTGAAGTTGGGTGGAGATATGCTGGGAATTATGTGATGTCACCAATATCCATATGCCAATAAAAATAGAAAAGGTGCAATAGACCTATTTCACATCAGATATTTTGGCGTGTCATAGCACAGGTGTGATTGATAATATTAAAAATGACTGCATTCCATTTAGGTGAGTTCCAGGGTCCTGGTATTGTGCATGCTGGCTCACTGAAATGGCTTATCTGCCACTTAATGGAACTGAGTTAACAAAATCTGTTTCACCTGTGCTTTTCCTGCTATGGCAATTAAAAATGTGTGCCCTGAAAACGGTCTGTTTGTCAACTTTTCAATAGAAATTCAATACATGTGAATGATGGTCTGCTGAATCAAATTATTACTCTAGCTCTTCCTTCCGCTGGACTTTCTACACATATGCCCAGTGTACCGGAGGATTTTTGTACTTGTTGCTTTTATGTCATACAATAGCCAGGCAGCTGGACAATGGCTTCACTTCACTGACCCCCATCCAAACCTGCCTCCCTCTTTTTCTCTCTCTGTCCCTCCCTCTTTCTCACTCATCTAAGCTCGCTCCAGCATCTTGCCTGCAAAACACATGCGGTGGGTTTGATCTCCTCCTGGCCTCCTGGACAATGCCGCACTGATTGTTGTTAATGAGGAATTAGTCTTGGTTATATGCACCTGACCCCAACGGGAACATCCATCTGTTTGCTGGGATACTTGATTTTATCAGAGTGGGGACAGTACACTGATTTAAGATGTTCGTCTTTAAGAACAAATGATGAAATAAATAATGGCAGATGTAATAAAACCAAGTCTTATCTCCTTCTTATTTTTGGCTAGAAATGCTTGGCTACTCTGGTGAATGATTTCTTCAATTTCAAGTTTGGCGCAGGAAAAGTAAATTTAGTGTCGTGACATGTATGTATTGACTTGGACTTTTTGGACTTTGCACTCCTTGTTTGAGTGTCTTGTTAGCAATCTGTGTAGTCCTACTGCACTGTATATAATAATATATGCCCCTGATCAACTAGGGAACCTGATGATAGCTAAGATCAGTTTCTGATTAATGTCATCATTGTGAACATGGGACTGAACAACTCTGGATTTGCCTTTTCTACCATCTGAAGCTTGTGGTTAATGTTTTCCAGGGGCCAGTTGCACCAGCAGTGCTGCGAGGAGTGGACGCTGGTGAGTGAGGAAACCCAGGCCAAAATGGCTCGTATGGCTGCTGCTGCCGCATGGGGTCTAGGTAACCACTCAAATACCTCTTATCAGAAATGAATTAACAATTAAAATATTTATTAGAAAATGTTAATAAACAATATTGTAGCAGTCTAAGCAGTTTTAAGAGAAGACTTATGCATGAAGCGTTTAGGCCATCCTCTGTCTGAGTCATTGCAACAATGCAATCAAACCGAGTAGCAATGAAAACAGTAACAGCTCTTGCCAAGCCCCCCTCGTATAACCAGATGGGAATGGTATCCAGTCATAACACTGACATATCGTAATGTGCAATGGTGGAGAAAAGCAGAGACCACACTGCAGAAGCAACCTCTGAGGTTTGCGGTCTGTGGCTTTGACTATCCAAATTCATTCGTAAATGCTGAGACGATACCCAACCAGCAGGCCCGTCTATCTGAAGACTCAAACCAACTTTTATTGTTGCCGTTGGGAAGCAAAATGTGGAGGTTGCAGTAATTTATATTATAGCAAGCTGCGGTGGAGTGTAGTTTAAAACTGCAGTGACGTTCAATCTTCTTCTCTAGCTATGTTACATCTCAAGACATCCATTAATTAGATGTTTCAGGTCATTATTAAAAGCTTCCTGCTTAAGTCTGTCTTTGTGCTTTTTCTTAACTTGATTGTTGTTTCTCCAGGGCACTGGGACAGCATGGAGGAGTACACATGTATGATCCCAAGAGACACACATGATGGCGCATTTTATAGAGCAGTACTAGCCCTGCATCAGGATCTCTTCTCATTGGCCCAGCAGGTGGGTTACATCGGCATTCACAAATATACCCAATGGATAAGATTTCCCCCTATTTAATGTACATTTAATGTACAAGTCTATATTTTTAGAAAACATCTCATAAAGACATGCCACATGGGAATTCGCATAGTCTCGTGGCTTCTGGTATTTTCATTAGTCTTTTATAGCAAGGTATGAAAAGTTAAAATCATTGGAAACCAACACTGTAAAGACACATAAAAATGGCTTTACGGCTATTCCAGACAGGATCAAATTCCCCCATCAGTTCAGGCTTTTCATTAAAAGGTTTGTGCATTGTTTTTTTGTTTTTTTATCACAATGTGGTACCTCCTCGGGGGTGGAAATGTTATGTAACATTTGAAATTGTAAATCATCACGGCATTCAGCCTCAAACAAATAAGGAGCCCATTACCCGTCTAGTCTGCCTGTCAACAAGATCTGGCCGAGGTTAGGGTGGTGTTTTCCTCATTTGATGAAGGTTGGGATATTAGATGAGCTCATGGTCCCTGGAGATGGATTTGTTCAAGCTGGATGCCAGTACATCTAATGAACACAAGCTCAAACACTGACACCAGTAAACACCTGCTCCTTCAATTTCTCTGGACTCATCCTCCAAGTCCCCTTTTCACCACAAAGCCCGGGAGACCTGCTCTCTGTGCCCCCTCATCCCCCCCACAGGCACTCTCCTTCTTCTAATTTGGAGATTATATCCAGATGTGGCCTATAGGATTCTACACCAGCTGAATAGGGAAAGCAGGCTTTTGACTCTTGGTGAGAATCACTCACAATGAATGAAGAAGAATGAAAAGCAGATGGAGCTAGGGTGAAAGCTTAAATGTCAACATGAGCTCAGTCTAGTCTTCCGGATGTGGTTGGTAATCCTCGCACTTAAGTCCTTTTGATTTCATAGGGCTGTTCCTTTCCTCCCTCTATACCCCCAACAACCAGACATGTGCTCCAGGAGTCTTGGTGTGAGTCTTTGTGAAAGGTTTCAGGTTACTTTGCATTATAAATCTCAGCGTTTGGTCCGTTCCTGCAATGATGTGTAGACACAGCAGTCATGCTCCCCCCAGTAAAGAAGTCTGCTGTGCCAAGATTCATGATATATCCAGTCCTCCAGTGTGCGTTTGATTTGTAAATTGTCTCATGGTTTTTACAAACCAGAGCTTCGAGTGTCCTCTAGTAGTTGATTTGGCCCTAACCATTAACATAGAGGCCTTCATACCACACTGTAATGATAAAGTAATATCACTGAACTTAAACCTATGTAAGTACATAAGTGCAACCTTTATGTAAGAGAATGGAAGATTGGGTCACGGTTTGTTTGTGCTGCCAAAAGCCAGACACTGCATTTATCAGGAGTCGTCTGGACTGCACATTTCCATTGAGGCCCCAGCACAGTAATTCAGGAGTAAACAGGACCATAACTGAGTGGAGGCTGTAAAGAAGCAGACTTATTGTCACTTCATCCCAACCACCCTCCCGTAACCCGTCCTCTTGTTGTACATGTCTGAAGAGGTCTTTAGGAACGCCAGTCCTCCTTCCCCTCCCCGCAAAAAAATATAATTGGTGGCAGTCAGTCTGAAACAGCTGTGTATCCTGGCCTCAGAGAACTTACTCAGTCATCCTCCCTCATTTTACCTTCCCACTAATAACAGTTCCCAAAAACAATGGGTGTAGAAGCACAAGAAATCAGCACGCTTTCAGCCACAATACTTTTGTCCCTTTTGTTTCTCTGGATCAGGTCTTTCTTTCAATTACTGTTTTTCCACCCCTCAAGGTTCTCACTGGTGATGCAATGTCTGCAGTATCCTTGAATTTGGAGAAGTGCAGTCCTGTTAGGAAAGGTCAGGGAACTGGAATTTTGCAAATGAGTCAGTAATAAACCCAAAAAAAGCAAGGTAGGACAAACATTTTTAGGGCATGAATGTGCTCTGACAGATGGTTGAACCCTTTTAGTGAAAAGGTTGCGAGCAGCAAGCAATAACATGCCTTCGTTCATTTGTACCAAGTGTTTTTATTCCCTGGGTTTAGTCCAATCCTGGCTGGTCCTGATGCGAGGAGATTTTAGGAGTGACATTGTGTCACGGTACATTCTGTTCTGTGGTCATGCTATCGTTACGCAATTGAGGAAATGCCATTATTTCTATTTGTCTTTACTAGAGTTGGAGTGTCTTGGGAGTCAACTAAGTCAAGTCATGTATTAAATGAGTTTTTCTCATGTCGAGGATTTTCAGTGACTTTAGAATAAACAATTGCACCATCAGTGCACAATTCAGACAGACTTATGAAAATTAAAAAAATATAAATACGGAAAGAAAAAAATGGTGCAGATGTACTGTATGTGGGTGAGTGAATGAACTATCATTGTTAAATTGTCATTGTTTATGTGTGATTATGAAGCTACAGATTTCCTTAAAATTTTAAATCACATTAAATCACACTAAAAATGTGTTTTTTATGTAGTGTATTGACAAAGCAAGAGACCTCTTGGATGCTGAGCTGACGGCCATGGCTGGAGAGAGCTACAGTCGAGCCTACGGGGTAAGTGTTGCTCCGAGACAGCCAAAATATTCAATGGCTGGCTTCATCCTGCATTCATATGCAGGAAGATTATGCCAGAGCAACAAAATGTTATTAAAGTGATGATTTATAGACATTTAAGTCTCTGATCTAGCTTCTTAAGAAGTCAAACGCATAAATATTTACAGTTTCTCCACTGCTCTGTGCTCCTGTGTTATTATCTATTTATTTGGAATTATCCAATATTTCAAATCAGAAGTTGAAACCCGAAAAACAGCAGCGTTCCAGTAATACAGATGTTGTCAGATAACATTATCATGAAAGCAATTTGATCCTAGTTGATTTTGATGTACATACATAACCATGAAGATTGACAGCAGACACACTTCAGCAGGCATCTAGATTCTGGATGTTGTTAGAAATGGTAGACGTAAACAAAGCCGTCATATGCCTTTTCTGACAAATGCCACACAAGAAGGTCCAGTGGATTGCTGAATGCAGTCAATTGCAGATTCTGATTCATTTTCAAGCTTTTATGATTTTATATTGCTCAGGAGGGGCTTTTGTAAATGACAATACACCTTTTGCAACTATAATAATGAATGTATGGATAAGAATCAGTATGTGTGTGTGTGTGTGTTTCTCAGGCCATGGTGTCTTGCCAGATGCTGTCAGAGCTAGAGGAGGTGATCCAGTACAAGCTGGTTCCAGAGAGGAGGGACATCATTAGGGAAACATGGTGGGAGAGGCTTCAGGTAACTACAGCATATGATATATGGACACACACACACTCACGCTCACTCACGTGTGCAACTACAAATGTAAAACAGATGTTGGAAAGGCTTCCGTTACTAATGGGAAACATTACAAGCCAGGCACCATACATACATGCAAAGACACACTAATACCTCAGAGTAAGGGTTCACCATCTTGTAGATTTGTAAGTTTATTTCTACATTTGAGAGTCATGTTGGGCTCTGCTAAGTGTTATTTACGGGGCTTGAACAAACTTCCACATGCAGCGAAAACATGCTGCAATCTGTCCAAATTAGTCTATTTGTCTACAGACATTCAGTCACAACCTTTGAATTGCAGCTATGTCAGCAAAGAAAAGAACAAGTTACTTGAAGTACAGCAAATTGTCAAAACAAGAAAATCTAGTTTGTTTTATAAATCAAATGTTTTTAGCACTCTGCAGTGTACAAGTGACCATTATTGTCTTTTTTGTCATAAAAGCATCACCTCTAAATGCAGTAGGCATCTCCACATTAACCACCCATTCACGTGAAATGAAACTTTGAATTTAACCGCAGTGGTAAAACTTGAGAAGCATGTTGATAGTTATATCAGATTTGAACCACTTGTTCCATCATGACCATAGGTGAGAGTTGGAACATACAGTAAATGGATTTGTAAATCAAGAGCTTAAGTTTACCCTACTCGGTATATAGAACTGACCTCCCCAAAAACACCTGCACATTTAAAAAGAAAATTAATCCGTGCCCTTACTTGCTTGCCTGCATAAAATGATGAAAAAGCATGGCTCATTTTGTGTAACCCACACTGTAACCCCATCCAAACTCTTCCTACTTCCTGAGGCTGATTATAATTACTACTTTCATCATTATTAATTATGAATTACAGTTTTGCACATGCTGTTATATGAGACAGGAGGATGTGTGGAAGAACCACAAATCCACAAGCAGTTGGGAAAGATTTTGCCGCTGCCAAGTCTTTGGAGTTTGAGACAAATGCCATCTGATCTAAGAGAATACAAAATATAAATATAAAATTAATGTTTTCCATGTTGGCCTTTTTACAGCTGAATCAAAATGTGATGATTCGAAAGGCCTCAGCCTTGTATATGCATATTGAGGGAAGAATTTAAGTCTGGCAGATAAACTGATAAGACTTTGATCTGTGTTATACCATTCCTGTCTCTTGATATCATGGTATCCAAGCTGCTCAGTTTAATACAGCATGTATAATGTACACACATGTATAATGCTGCTTACTCTCAGTCCCTGTTGGCATTCCTGTCCCTTGTCTCCTGCTCAGATGTTACTGACATTTTGGAAAATCCTCCTCACCTAAAAACAAAAACCTGCTTCATCCTTTACCTTAACCACAGGCCAGGAAGATTGCATTTGTCTGAAGTATACTTATTTCAAAATCAAATTTGACCTATTCTAAAAGGCTGTTGAATACCACACTGAGTGCAAATGCCAGTACACATACTGTGTCCAGAGGTCTGTCCACATCAGGTCACAGTGAAGGACATAATGCTGGAAATGACCCAAAACAAACTGCATTTGAGTAAGTCAAACATGCAAAATAATACATTTGGGGGAGATGAAAGAGATAAAAATTGTGCAAAAGTTTAACTATTAGTTGGTGCGTTATAGTATTGTGAAGTACATTATTGTGTTTTGGCCTTGGTAAAGGATTGGTACTAGTCAGCACTAAGAACTTGTCAAAGACAAAAGTACTGTTTGTTTTCATCCTAACTATGTGGGTTTTTTTTTCTGTCAGTTGGTATTAACTAGCTGTTATAAATGCACCTAACTCTAACCAATTTCCTTGTGATATTTCAAAAGTTTCTATAAAATTAGCTTGACCGTTGAATGGAAACCATTACACACACACTCAAATCCCTGTGCAGTAAAATGAAGATACTCTTGATCATCTTGACTTTTTCCATTCATAGCAGATGGAGGTTGGTTGAAGGAGGTATTTAGGATCAAGAGGGGTCTCCCTGAGCAAACAGGCATAATGGTCAGTGTCTGACAGGTTTCTTCTCTCTGTAGTGATTTATTGAGGCTGACCTCACACATCTGTTAGGGAGTCACTGTCCTGCTCCTTCCTTCCTTCCTTTCTTTCTTTCTTTCTTTTTTTTTCTTTCTTTCTTTCAACAGTTTTTCCCTTATCAAAGGATTAGAGCATATGAAAACACTGCACCCCACCACTTGTTGGGAAATGTATCAGAGTGAGTTCTTGCACCTCGAGCACGGTGAGAACCTGTTTGAATTTTGGACTCTTGGCTGTAGGTCGATCTTTTTGGTGTCTCAGCTTCTGCAAATATAGATCATGAGTCATTCCTCTTAGAAAAAGTTGAGGACATCAGGTCCAACTTCTCCTCTCCCTTTACTATTTTCCCTGTGATCCTCTACACACACATTTTAAAGCAATGTTCCTCACACTTTTATAGGGCCTATTCCATCGAATAACCCATTCTCCATCCCCTTTGACAATAAAACAGTCAAATTCCTGCAACTTGTATTTGGTATATGAGTTGTGTTTTTTGGGAGGAATTTTCGCCCTTATTCAATAGTATACATCCGAGAGGCAGACAGGAAATGTGGGTAGAAAGAAAGGGGGACCACATGCAACAATATTCCATAGCCAGGTTCAAACCAGGAACGTTGCGGTTACATGGTATACGTCTTACACATTGAGTCTATGCCCGTCGTATGAAATATGCTATATAAATAAACTTGACTTGACTTACACCACCTGTCCACCATGACGCCCCCAATGATACACAGTTGTTCCTTCCAATCAAGTTGGGTGAACTGCATTATTTGGCACTTCCTTATAGCTTCTAAGCAGAATTATGTCTTTTTTTAAATTGTAGTATTTAATTTTTGCCTCAGCTTTCAACAGCTTCATTTCATGTAATTTATTTATTTATAAGGACAACGCACATTGATCAACATTTCTGTAAATGTGCCACTGTTAGCCAGCTGGCTAATTTTCAACTGCAGTCCTCTGGCGAGATGTTTTGAAACCAGTTAACCAATGAGCTTTCAGCAGCTTACTAAAAGGCTTGTCCCAGCATAAGTTTGCCACCTAAGCAATACAGCAAAAAAAAAGTTACAAATAAGGTCAACACTTAATGAAAATGACTTAAATGGTGAAATAACTAAATCACCACTTCAGACACAAAGATAGGTAGTATTATCTTTGAAACTGTGTTAGTTATGTTGCTTTAAACATATTGAGCAAAGTACTGATTTCAAGACCTCATTTGTTGTTGCTAGTTGCCATGCAACCTAATATGACCCTTCCTTGTAGCAGTGTTTGTATTTATAATCAAGTTATATTGGAGTCCTTTTTCATGAAATGTTTGTATTGTTTTGTCTACTCCATGGTAGATAAGTCTTAAATTCAAATCATACAGACAGGATTATACAGCACCTACTTTTTTTCATCAGAGCTGGATTACTCCAGTGTCTTGTCTGTGTTGCTTGCCTCTGCAGCACTGTGTTATATCACAATGATGAGGTCAAGGTTGGAGTTAAGATAATATTTAATAGAGGAAGGCAGCTAATGTTACTTACGAATGTATGAACATAGACCTGTGTTTGTGTTTTTCTGGCACAGGAACCTGTACTCACATGTGGACATGTTTAAGACAGGGACCACTGGTAGTAATAGTAGCTCCCTAGGGTTTCAACTACACCCCTCTTTCACGTGTGTTCATTCTCTTGAGTTTAACGAGTAGATTCCTCTCTTTGAAGGGAGTAACAAAAGAGTAATGCATTAAACCCGTCTGTCCCTTGTTATTTTTGTGTTTTCTCCTCTAGGGTTGTCAGCGTATCGTAGAGGACTGGCAAAGAATCCTGATGGTCAGATCGCTTGTCATCAGTCCCCACGAGGACATGAGGACTTGGCTGAAGTATGCCAGCCTCTGTGGCAAGAGCGGACGCCTGGTCAGTACATTGACATATTTGTACAAAGCCTCTCCGTATTCTCTGATCTGACCCCTGATCATGCATAATTCATTATAATCCCATAACATTCAGGAGGAATAACTCAGTTAAGTCACTCTTGTCAAATGGAAAATAGAAGTCAAGCTCTGACAGATTGAAGTGCACTAAGGCTTTCTGTCTTTTATACATTTTCTTTATACACACAATCTTAAGTACTTAATTGTGCTCTGACCTGTTTTTTTTTCATTACTCATGCCTAAAGTAGTATCATTGTAGAATTTAATCAAGCTCTGTATTATCTTGGGGTCACAAAAAACCTTCTGGGTTCTTATTAAACTATAAACCTTACTGGCGATTAACTTGCCCCTTTTGTCTCTGTTGCCCTCTTCATCCCTGCAGGCACTGGCCCATAAGACCCTGGTGCTCCTTCTGGGTGTCGACCCCTCCAAGCAACTTGATCACCCACTGCCCACAGCCCACCCGCATGTCACCTACGCTTATATGAAGTACATGTGGAAGAGTGCCCGCAAGGTAGGAGCAAACAAACTTGTTGAGTTGATGGTTTACAATTTACATTTTGTAAGAAAAATTGTGTTGTTTTTATATTAGTCATTATACTTAGACAAAAGTACAGGGAGTACTTTTTTAGGATAAATAGCAAAGGGCAACATGTCAGTTTGTGAAGAGAGCAACAATCAAGTTTCAAACAGTGAGAGCTCAAGTTATTGGCACATTAATAGAGTCGACCTTTAATGTCCCCTAGGGGCAATTCAATAATAAATACTACAAATAATAAAAATAGCAACCCATACACTACATATACGTACAATATATACATACCTACACAAATAAACACAAGTACATGTTAGCGCCAACGTCACCAGAACCATCAGGGAGAGCAGTGTAAACATAATGAAAAATTAGATGAATAAGAGAAAGAAAGAAAAGGGGGCGCTGTATCACAACTACAGCTAGTCACAGGCCGTCACATTTTGTTTAAAAAGCCAATAGCTGAAGGAATTAAAGACTTCATGTGTCTGTTTGTTGCACCTCTAAGGAGGTAAACCCTCTGCCTTGATGGAGGCAAATTAAACTCACTACATAAGGGGTGCTGGGAGTCCAGTGAGATGGCAAAGATCATTTAAATTTACGCCAGTAACTTCATGGCACACATTCACAATTTCTCTCAACAAGTTTTTGTTTTTCACACTAACATTACCAAACCAATAGCAAATGTTAAAACTGACTCAAAAAAAGAAGTATAGAACACTTTCAACAGAGACTTAGTGAACATTAAAACTTTTTTTCGCGATTATTAAAAATGAATGAGCTTGAAAAAGATTGTGACTGTTAAAGAACTCACAGGTAACCATATTATAATAATAGTTCAAGGAAGTTCCAGGAAGTCCTAATTTTAAGCCAGTCTTCATGTAACATAATGTAAACAGCACTGTTCTATTAATTGGTAAATTCTTAAAATACTAGTAAACACAAGTAAATTGTTAAATATGCAGGTAACTAGCCAGAAGGTGGTGTAATTTTGCTTTTAGATGTCAGGTGGATTTCCCCCCCAACAAGCTCCATAAATAAAGTGTGGGGTAACTATTATGTTACTGATGGTTAAGTTAACATTAAGAATTGTTTGCTGAGATTTGAATTGGCGGAGCTTGTTGGGAGGGATTTATATTTAGATTGAAAGCAACATCTATCCAACAAAAAACTGAAATTGTTACTGTCTTTGTAATGAAGTTCGTTCAGTGCAGTTGAAGTCAGATTTTATTAAATTTGTTCTCCTAACAGCGATTCTGAATTGAAAAAAGAAGTTCTAGTATTTCAGGAATTATGGCTGCTCATAAAAATTGCAGGGTTTGGTTGACTTTGCTTTAATTATTTTGAATCCTGTAGGAATTTACAAATATGGCACAGTCTTGTAATTTCTGAGAGGTTTGAATCTTCACTCATAAAAGTCTGAGTTGATTAGTAAAACGTATTCATATTCACATAAGTAAATACACCCCCCAAACACACATAAACACACCCACATTTATTGCCAGGTGTTGAATTGTGTTTGTGCAGCTCTTAGGTAAGTGTGAGCGCAAGTGTTGCTATTGCTAGGGCAAGCTGCACTGCTGACCAGACAAATGAGAATATAAAAATGCACATGCACGGAGCTGGAAAGGACGCAACCGCTGTTTTGGAGTTGTAGGGAATGTCAGCTCAGTATGTCACTCATCACACTTGTCATGACTGGGGTCTTACTGAGTGAAAACCGTGCAATAGTTGGTCATCTGTAAAGTAAAGGAAAGACTAAATTAATTTTCACATATATAATTTTACATGTGAACTTTTCTAGACATTCATGTGAAAGAGATACAAATGCTGGACATGAAAGATGCTATCTGGATAGATATACTGGATGGTCTCAGTATATCTGTCCCTGATTTTCTCCACTGCTGACAACATCCCAAATCTGTGCAAGCTGCATGGCATGTAGTACAAACGGCCATGTCACAGTCGTCCAAACTGTAATAAAAGTTCAAGTAACCAAAACAGTGTAACCATGACAGCAGAGGATTTTCCCCTGTGAGTCCAGCCACACTGATATGAGCAGAAAAGAATGTCCATTGTTGTTGGGCTGTCCTGCATTAGACTGGACAGTCGGCTCTGGAGCAGTAAGATGATGACAACAAATAGCATATACAGTAGTATAATATGGCAACACCATAACACTTGTGATTTGTCAGAGGAAGTCTACAGAATACATGCCGAATCTGTCAAGAAAAAAATAAGTGTGACAAGTGTGCTAGTCAATGTAGCACTGTCTGATCACTGTTTATCACAAATCACATCATCATGCTTGTCTTTAATTCAGTGATTTCAGAAAGGTCCAAAGCCCCACAGACAAACATATCTCTCAGTGACGCAGAGTCTTTATCTGCCCTTGTTTTGTATCTCTCCAGATCGATGCCTTCCAGCACATGCAGCACTTTGTGCAAGGGATGCAGCAGCAAGCCCAGCACGCCATCGCAGCCGAGGACCAACAGCACAAGCTGGAGCTCCACAAACTCATGGCCAGGTTTGTCCTTTTCTGGAAGCACAGTAGCAGCAGCTCACCACTCAGTGAGCCTTTTTTCCCAGAAAACATTTTCATATCTCACAATAGGAATAGCACAAGTGTAGATAATGAAAGGAATGATGGCTGAATTCCATTTAGCTGCTTCAGGTTTTAGGTTCCTGGTGTTTTGCATGCAGTCACGCTGTCATGGTTTACAAGGACACTTGAATAGAACAGAGCCATCGTTATTTACACCTATGCTTTTCCTATTATGACAAGTCAAACTGTCTGCTGTGAAAAAGGTGGTTGGTATGGTGGATATCAGGTGTCTACATACCCTTCCAAGCCTTTTCAATTTTAATGAGTGATGGCCCAAAATACCGATATAATTCCAGAAATATTTCACTATAATTTTATTAAAATAACTTGCAAAATACAAGTAAACATTAAAGTGCATCTCTACTGTTAATGATAGTCTGGTGTAAATAACTTTGATTTATCAAAAAATAGAACACTTTTAAAGGTTGTATAAATTTCTGATCTCATCAAAGGCTCCCTGATGCCAAAACTGATTAAAGTACTGTGTTCAGTAGACTGGTATAAACAGAGATAATTAACTCAATCTAAAATCTTTACACTTTTAGTCTTACATTACTACAAAGTAGTTTTGACATAACAATTTCTTAATTCCTTTAAGTTATACATCCTTATCCAGACGACCCAGGACAACCTGCACATACTTAGACACACTTTAGCAGAACAGAAGTTACATCTATAAACTATGTAGCCATAAAGTTAGATTAATTGGAGATCAGCATATAGGCTAAGTTCAGAAGCAGCATGTATGAGTGGAGTAAGTGAATGTAGAAAAATAATGAAGAAACTCCTCTTTGGAGTTGTGTTAGTGTATGCATCATGGCAGTGCTCAGCACCTGCTGCTTTCAATTGCTAAGCTCACATAGAAATGTCACCAGTGAAAGGAAGGTAATGATAGATATGTTACAATCAGCAAACAGTTTAAGTTCCCATTACAGATGGACAAGAGCAGGGGAGCAAAAATGAAGTGCTGAAACTTAAATATTGTAGTTTTACATCCATTTTCTTATTTCATTACATGTAACCATTAGCATTGGTGCACTTGATTCAAAACACTGAGTACTTTGAAGAAAATGCCCACCTTTTCTCTTGTATGTACAGATAATATACAGTTGACTCCATGGCTTTTGTTTCTTGGTATATATCACTAGTGAAGCTCCACCAGAAGTAATGTGTCATTATGCATTTAGATGAGGTTCAGTTGTATTAAATCTCAGAAGTACCTTCATGCCAGCCTCTATACACCCACCCCAACACAATGGAGAAAACACATAGCAACATGCTGAACTAAGGAAAAAGTATTTTCTGCCCTCATGTTGTAAACACACAGGGTCATGTACTGTGTGTTCTGCTTCTTTTCCATGAGCATGACCCAATCTGGCATAACACCTTTTACTAGTCCATTGGCGTCCTGTGGTTTTTTTCAAAGCTGGCCAGATTCTCTGAATGTCTCACCTCAAACTTCTCAATAAAATGATCTCTTTTGGCAGTCTGTCCCACACTGCTACTTATCACAATCCAAGCATAGCACAGTGCCTACATGTTTCACAGACCAGGTGTGTCTCCTCCACAGTGCTGGTGGTTTGCACCTACACCTCCCCCACTGGGTGTGCACAACCTTGGCACCTTTCTACTATCATCACCTCACCTCACTGTGGGAAAAGATACAATATGGAGTCTGTTTCAAACACTTGTCAACACAACACCAGATTTAAAAAAAGTAACTTGACATTCAAATAACTATCATGTGTTTTCCGACGCTGATTTAAGGGATTTGAAAATGGAAAGTTTCGTATTCCCCAAAATTGCTGGGAATGACTTAAAAGTCTTAAAGTAGTTGTTTGCATCCTCTTGTGGGCTCATGGAAATATTTGAAGAGGATATCTAAAGCTCTCTCCTTTAGGTTTGAATGTTAGCAGCTTGCCAGTGCAGGAGAGATAATGATTACTTTTTGGAGAATTTGACTGCACTGCATTGTGTATCTAGTAGGTCAAACAACTCAAAACAAGCAAGAGGTGCGACCTGGGAGCAGACAGGTATAATCCTATGTACAGTAAATCAAACAGTAGTCTCAATTGGTCTTGTGCACAAACACACAGCACTCATGTGCACCCCCTCATCTCATAAATCATACATGACAACACACGTGACAACAGGCAGAAGGGGCTTTTTTTCTTTTCTGCATTTTCCAGACAGTGACTATAGAATGCATGTTAGGGAAAACACCTGCATAATGTCAGTCACGATGGTTCTCATGAATACAGGTCAGCTGTGTGGTATGGAGCACACCTGGACTGCTCAGTCAGTCACACACTCACATCCACACAATCACATGGATGCCTCCAATCTCTCCCCAAAGAATCCAGTGCAATTTAAGTGCCATTTTACGTTAAATCAATAACTCTGGCGTCTCCTGTCTAAATAAACATGTTGTTCAAATGTCCCCAAACACCCCATCCTCTTCCTGCTTCTTCCCCAAAAGTTCAACCAGTTAACAGTTTACGGAAACAGTTTGGCATAGACACGCTGAAGCTTAACTGTACACTCGCATGGGAAAGCTCTCAGAAGAAATTACGTAATCCTGAAAGGCAATTTATTGGAGATCCTCTGCAAGCAGTATTCAGACTGCTGGTGGATGGATCAACAATACAGTGCTTGCCAGTTGCTCAGTTTAGTGTAGTTGTATGTGAATTATATGTCTTGGTCCCGCCAAACAAGTAGTTTAGAAAGAGTTTAGTCCTCCTCTGGGATGCCACAGAGCTCACTGTCAGGTTAAATTAGAGGAAAAGGGGTTTGGATAATTGAAAATCTCCAGATGTAAGACCAGAACGTTTCAGCAGATAAATGCACTTCTGCCGTAAGTAGTGATATTTTTGATAAATGCCTACATGATGTCCAAGTCCTGTTTCATGAGGTCACTCCTCTTTAATGGACTGCCCTTGAGTGTACTGAATGTCACTGCCAACTCTTTATAAGCAGTGACAACATAAGCATGGTTATAATTTCATGATGATGTTTCTTTGTCAACTTTTCCCAACAGTGCCTTTGTTTCCACATTGCTAATGTTGTCATGTAGTCATTTCAATAGTTGTCACTGCAGAGCTTCTATTAACACCATTGACCTCTGACCACAGAAACTTTTATGGTCTGAAAAAAGTTGATTTCTTTTCCTGTTGAATGCCAGAAAGTGTTTACAAAATTTACAAAACTAAGTTCAAGGGCTTGCAATGGGAGCTCATTGGTAGGGTACCACTTCATTATTAGCATGCAGTTTTATAAAGGTTGGTGGAGACTACAGAATAAGCAAAGTCAAATGAGACTGATAATCAGTGCTACACCAGGTTGGGCATGTTGTTCTTATATCAAGTAGAAATGTAAAATAATATTTTAGCAGTTATTTAAGTAATAAGAGAGATGAAATGTCCCCCTCTGTCTTTTTATCTCTCCCTTTTTTCCATGCAGATGTTTCTTGAAGCTGGGGGAGTGGCAGCTCAGTCTGCAGGGCATCAACGAGAGCACCATCCCCAAGGTTCTGCAGTATTACAGCCATTCCACTGAGCATGACCGCAACTGGTACAAGGTCAGTCCCTCCCTTTCAGCTCTAACCTTTCACTTTTGACTTCTCTCTGGCTGCAGTAAAATCCCAGCTGTGTCTGCAGAAGGTTGCCCTGACACTGATATGTCACCAGGAAAACCGTAGACCTCATTTTATTGCCCTGTAACCAAACATGTCATAACATAGCTGTTTGTTTCGTTTTTGCAGTGCTCATTTATTGTGCTCAGTAGATCGTTATTTGTGTAGTGCCTCTTCTGATACATCAAAGGTATGAGGTGATGGAAGATCTGAGAGCATCTCTGCTTTTTCTTGTCCATGCCTTTGCTGCAGGCTGTCACTATACGCACATACCCCTCTCCCCATCCATCCTCACCAGCTCCCTTCAGCTTTCAACGTTTAATAGCTGGTTGCTATCAAACTCATCTGTTTGGATCAGAAACATTACAGCCCCCTGGGAAATATCTGTCCCTCAGTAAACTGGAAAATGACATCATGAACAAACATGGAAGTCATTTCCAGTTACCACTTGTTAGAAATCCAGATTCACCCAGTTTGTACCATCTTTTGACAGGCCTGGCATGCCTGGGCGGTGATGAATTTTGAGGCAGTGCTGCACTACAAACACCAGAACCAAGGACGTGACGAGAAGAAGAAGCTGCGGCACGCCAGTGGTGCCAGTGCTAATAGTGAAGCGAGCAACAGTGACAGCGAGGTTGACAGCACTGACCACAGTCCTGTGCCCTCACCGGGCCAGAAAAAGGTCAATGAGGTGAGAATCACGGAGAATTAAACCCTCTTCACACCCATCCACATCGGTCACTCAGTGTTCTCTTCTCCCAGCACTCCCAGTCCAAGCAAGGTAGAAATATTTAGTCCATGCAATGTTGCAGCCTACTCAAGAACATACCTCCTCCAGTGAGCTAGTGTGTGAGCTTGTATACTATACTATAGTGATTGTGCAGACCTTGTCATCCCCACCTACAGTCAACACCTACAGTACAGTATGTTCTCCAATATAGCTTTTTTGTCTTTTTGCCATGCATGAAAAAGCGTCTGTTGTGTGCTGTCCCTCCACAGGACCTCTCGAAGACATTGCTCCTGTACACAGTTCCTGCTGTTCAAGGTTTCTTCCGCTCCATTTCCCTGTCCAGAGGCAATAACCTGCAGGACACACTCAGGTGAGTTAAATGCCTGTAACACACACTGGGAAAGTAGTCCAAGCAAACAAACAGCACCTGTATTCATGCACTCCCAACAGAGGTGGTGTGTGAGGATAGGAGGACCTCTAGTGGTTGATTGTGATTGTACTATGTCACTATCCTTAATGAGAAAAGATTCAGATTTAATTTTTGTGTTGTATTTTTTGTACTGTTCAGGGTTCTGACTCTGTGGTTTGACTACGGTCATTGGCCTGAAGTGAACGAAGCCCTGGTGGAGGGCATCAAGACCATTCAAATAGACACCTGGCTACAGGTAATACAAGCACACATTTGAAGTGGAGTTAGCCTAGAGATAAAGAAGTGTGATAAATGTATCCCCATGAAAGTGAGAAGGTTTGGGCAGGGTAAAAGGCTAAACATGAATTTCAATAAAAGATTTTAAAAAACCTATAATGTCACTTTTACACACACTTATTGTGTCAATTTTATATTTCACAGGTAAATGCAGGTTACTGAGTTTGTATTACATTATCTCTCTGCCTGTGCAGGTAATCCCTCAACTCATAGCTCGAATTGACACTCCTCGAGCCCTGGTGGGACGCCTCATCCACCAGCTGCTAACAGACATTGGACGGTATCATCCCCAAGTAAGTCTGCTCACACTACTGCTAATGTTGTTTCACAATATAAAGCAGAACCAAGAACACATTTCCTACGGTAACTTATAGCAGTGCTGTCAGTGATCAGGGGTTGTTGGATTGTTTTCTGTTCACCTCCAGGCTTTGATCTACCCGCTGACTGTGGCCTCCAAGTCCACCACCACAGCCCGCCACAATGCCGCTAACAAGATCCTGAAGAACATGTGTGAACACTGCAACACTCTGGTTCAGCAGGCCATCATGGTACAGAGATTTAATTATTTATATATTTATCATTAGGCAATAAAATAATCTTCATCCTTTACTTAGAAAGGCGATACAAGTTTGTTCTTGAGGGTAAAATGTCCCAGCAGAATAAGTTTAACAGTTGCTTCTTCCTGACATGAATTATAAACACTAGAACAGGAGTTCCTCCTCCTTTCACATTCAAGTCACATAAGAAAAGTTGCAGCATTAGGAATGTGCATCAATCTCAATCAGAAAAACTTCTCACTCTGCCACTACTGTATGCTGTACATGTAAAAATCTCTAGGAAAAGAATGAATGAAGTGCTACCACTGCAGAGCAGGTGTTTGTGCTTAGTAAGTTCCTCTCTAGGTTGCACTGATGTGTTGTTTCCTGTTGAGAGATCAGCCAGGCCTTAAGGGGCTAAAACTTATTGTTTCCCTTTTTTCTTTATAAACATAAAATTTCATATTTTTCATGTAGAAAACTTAGAAGTAATCTAAAATGTAGATATTATCCATAAAGACCAGATACCTGATATGTTATACCTCGGAGTTTTGAGGAGCAACATCAGAGAACAGTCTGACCTTTTCATCGTTGTGTTATTTCATCCAGGTGAGTGAGGAGCTTATCCGGGTGGCCATCTTGTGGCATGAGATGTGGCACGAGGGCCTTGAAGAGGCGTCACGTCTTTACTTTGGAGAGCGCAACGTCAAGGGCATGTTTGCTGTGCTTGAGCCTCTACATGCCATGATGGAGAGGGGACCACAGACCCTCAAAGAGACCTCTTTTAACCAGGTACGTGTCATGTCAGCTTGGGGTTGAATTTACAGTTTAGTCTTGTTTGGTGCAACACCACAAACTATAGCCTCTGCATGTCTCCTGTCCAACATAGATTAAAAGTTTCATGTTTGTCGTCTTGTTGTGTGCCAAAATAATGCCACAAATTAAGCATTGGCTTTTTAATCTGTTGTTGTGACATTCAGTGGAAACTCAAATACAAATGCACTTAAGGAACATTTAGTTCCTGATTCAGTTCTTAAATGTGGTTTCAGAGAGGTGAAAAAAATATAATGTGCTTTATATTTGTACTTAATCAGATCCGTTTGTAGAGATTAGTCTTTTCTGGTGATTAGTGTAAAAAAGCTTCCTTAATTACACTGTTAAAGTTGAAGATAGGATCAATATTTTTATAGGCATTGTAAAATTAACAACATATATTTTGTCACCACAAATGAACTGTGTTGTACACTGGACTATTTACTTTACAGCCAAAGTTATATCAGTGACCCTATCTCTCTGCACAAGCAGTTTGAGATGTTTCTGTTCAGGCTGCCTTTGCAGAGTGCACTATTAAAAACAAAATACTTAATGAAATCAAAAATAATCGAGTTGGAACGTTGATGTTTAATGCCTTGGCATTCATTTTTATAGTCCTGCTTTGGCAAACCGTTTTCATTTAACTGAATGAGTCATTGTACAGGGACAGAGTGTGTTTGTCTTACTTCATGCTACAGGCTTACGGCAGGGACTTGATGGAGGCTCAGGACTGGTGCAGGAAGTACATGCGCTCTGGAAATGTAAAAGACCTGACCCAGGCCTGGGACCTCTACTACCATGTATTCAGACGCATCTCCAAACAGCTGCCACAGGTGAGTGAAACTGTGGAGTCACTGCACTGAATCTGCTGGATCTGTACTAGTTTTTCTTATAAACCGCATTCTAATAACAGCTGCAGTCTGCGTCAGGTAGGAATACTACATGAATGTAAATGTACAGTATAAGCATTTTTGTAAGTATAGGAATATGTGTATGTTCACCAAAGGAACAAAGAGACTACACAAACTAATGTAAATCAGACAAATATGGCTGGTAAGAGTCCAGTGAAACTGCAACTCTAAGGTTCCTGGGAAAATTAGCTGATATCCCATCAGTTCTGCGTTCCTTTGTCCATTCCAATCTCCTATCAGATGTCACGAGAAATATTTTGCCTTTCATGTCCTGACTGGTTTTTTGATCTCATGTCAGGAAAATCTGTACATACTGTCTCTTAGTCATGTAAAATGGTATAAAGAAGGAGCGACATTCAGCAGTGATTGGAAGATAATAACTAAGGGACTTCTTTCATTCTTCCCTCTCTGAATGAAGTCATTGAACAAGATGCCAAAAACAGTGTTGAAAGATGTTGAAAGATTGCAGGATGTGATGAGACAGAGGGATGATGGAAATCAAAGAGGAATGGCAGGACATCATGGGATATCATCGCTCCTTTTAATATCATACACTCAGTAGCCAGTTTATCAACTAAAGTATGACGGACACTCAAATAATATCAGGTCAAATCCACAAAAGCTGGAATGTTTTTGTGACATGGATCCTTCAACTTGCGGCTCATTTTCGTCTGGGTATTTTTCCGTGGTAATGACTTTTGGCCCAGCTATTAGCTTGTACTATTAGTTGTAGTATTATCCTTCAGACTTTCACATAACTAACTGTTGTGATGAAGAATTGCTGCTTTTTATTTTGTGTAACTTTCTCAACATATCCCAAAACACAATTAAACAGACAAAACACACAGGGACAGCTGTTTTCTTGATAATTAAACAACTTTTTTCTTCACCAAAGATACCAATAGACTTAGTAGCTAAATACTTTTACAAACACCCTCTTATATACCAAACATTTGGATATGATAACATGCACTTTAAGAGTTTGCACTCATTGCACTGTATCCCAGCTGGATTATCCAAGCTGGATAAGCTGTTTCAGTTATGATGAACCCGTCTAAGGTAAGTGATGCTGATACACACAGGATGTCATTCCTTGAAGAATGACATAAATGTTCGGTCAGCAGCTCTCACTTCACATAGCAAATGGAGATGGCAATACCATTTGACATTGTGGCATGGTGCTGCTCTCAGGGATGCTTCCTGCTGTGGCATTACAGTAAGCAGCGTGAAATACACAGCAACATAATGACATGCTGGGAGCATTGCAAATATTCCCCCTCTGGGCATTAACATAGAAATAAACCCCCTCCACGATGCATCCAACAGCAGATCCAGAGCATGTTGCAGCTGTGATGAAGTAAGCATACATTAGCATTCAGAAATTAACTGTAAAAGCCTTTCAATAGTCTGCCAGAGTCGGACTTGATACAGTTTAAATCACTGATGGTTGAATGCAGGCAAGCAGAGAATGCATTTTTTAATGGACACATGGAAAGTGAAATGTTCCAGAGTGATTTATTAAAGGTTGTGTATAAACAAAAGACCTTAACTTGGACATGAGCCAATGTCTGTAACACTCTGCATATTGGTTTAGGCACTGTTGGCAGGAGCTGTTTTGCCAGTGCAGTTTTTTTTAAACTAAACACCAGTTGTCTCTTCCTGTGCTACATCCCCATCTCATCAACTCTGCACGCAGCTGACCTCCCTGGAGCTACAATATGTGTCTCCAAAGCTGCTGATGTGCCGGGACCTGGAGCTGGCTGTACCAGGCACTTATGACCCCAACCAGCCTATCATCCGCATCCAGTCCATCGCCCCCTCCCTGCAGGTCATCACCTCCAAGCAACGCCCACGCAAACTCACCATCATGGGTAAGATTAGGAGAAAATTGCACAGGCCTTGTGGCTCTAAACCCATTATATTAGGAAAATAGATTAAAGAATATCTGTAGTCAGTCATATGCTGTCAGCAGACGTGGGCTATCGCATTAGAGAAAATTCAGTATTAATAGAATCTTTACCCAACCTGCTCCAAGGTCACGATTTATTTTGAATTCATCAGTCATGGCAAAGTTCTGTGTGTGGATAATACACCAGAATAAAAATCTTCTTTACACACAGAAGCAAGATCAAACCAGTTATGAACTTAATACCAAAATAAATCCCAATCTCCACAGGATAAATTACTTTTTTTTAAAAACTCAATGGCCAGGGAGCTCATGTCATGAGTTTTGAGTCATTTTCTATCCCAAGAGAAGTGGTGCATGCAGGCACAGATCGATTTGTCAGGAATCCTCCGAACACCGGCCATTGGCATTAATTTGAATACAGAAATAAATAATTCTGACACCTCATCCCCTACTCTGCTTTGTGCTTTGAAATACGACACTGAAGTGCTTCTAAAATTGCACAGCACTATAAAGTCACCTCTTCTTGAAGCCAAATCCTCAGATTATCAATCACAAATGGTCCACTCTACTTCACTCTTTTCTACTGCACAATGTGATACATTGTTCTGGTGTATCCCATCAGCGTTACACAACATACTCTGTAAAAGATGATGGCCAATAAATCAACTGACCTCTGGAGCAAGACTTCAGATTAAGACCTGTCACCCACTACAGGCCGCTTAGATTTACTGTCAGCGCTTTGGTCCCGTAGTGACACACAATACATTGCTATCTGGGATTGTCATTAGGAGCAGAGGTGGGGACTTACATTTTCCATTGGAAGTATCAGTTAACTCCATTAAAGGTAGTCTGACAATGACAGTGTTGGTGAAATCATTGTGATGTGGTCTGTTTAGAATACTGGGCACAGTATAAGATAGAGGAACAATTAGATAAGTGACATCATCTGTACATCAGATAAGTTAAATAAATTTTCCTCTCTGTCATGCTGAAAACTTGCTGCTGCTTAAGAGGATTGAGTTGATGTCATAGTTTATCCAGTGCATAGATATATATTTTCCTCTCCACGTGAGTTGATAGTCTTGGCCACAATCACCAGATAGAACTTCATATGAACTTCATAAGGTACTTCAGTATGGTACTTTTAAACCCCTGTGTTCGTTCTGCTGCACAAATCACAAGTGGGGCTCCTTTCCAAAGCAGAGTTTTCGAGTGCCATTCCAAACCGTGGGTGACCAGTGAGGGATTATTGGGACAGCCTACTATAGGAGTGATGTGGTTCATATGAAATCATTTATAGCCCGCTCAAACTCACCAGATGTTGATTCAGGCGAAGGTAATGGAGATGCAGCTGCAGGGCAGCAGGGGAGCACCCTGGAGAAAACAGCCAGTACTGCCAAATCCAACCATATAATGATTCTTACATAATGCCTCACCCTTTTTGAGCAGTGTATCAATGTTGTGTATTGTGGTGCCCTCTGCAGGCAGTAATGGCCACGAGTTCATGTTCCTGTTGAAGGGCCATGAGGACCTGAGGCAGGATGAGAGAGTCATGCAGCTGTTTGGTCTGGTCAACACACTGCTGGCCAATGACCCTGCGTCCTTGCGAAAGAACCTCAGGTAGACACACACACACAGACTCCAAGGTACAGTACATTTCACGCATGTCTTGAGCACACACACTTGCATACATGAAGTTGAAAAATGAAATTATTAAAACCGTGACAATGAATTGTACGTTTGTTTGTCTTGGCTATGTGTTCCATTCATCAGCATTCAGCGCTACGCGGTGATCCCCCTGTCCACCAACTCAGGCCTGATTGGCTGGGTGCCCCACTGTGACACCCTGCATGCCCTCATCAGAGACTACAGAGAGAAGAAAAAGATTTTGCTCAACATTGAACATCGCATCATGCTCAGGGTGAGGAACCACTATCATCCATTAGGTTTCTACTTTCTGCATTTCAATAACTGAAAACAGGCTGAGTATGCATTTCCTGACTACATACTGTATGTTTGTTTACATTATTAAAGTGCAGTTTTCTCTTTCAGTTAACTTAACTTACCTTGCAACATTGCAACACCTTGCAAGATGTAAGAAACCATTACATTCCCAGGATGGATTTTAATTATGCTATCCTGTGTTATTAAATGCATATTTATGCGTAAATGAGCTTATGTGCTTGCATGTTTTATTTATGCCAACAGTTGGTCTCATTCATGAAATGTTTGTAAATTTATAATTTTCATATAAAACATCCATACTAAATACTTAATGGATTCATCAAAGCTGAGGTAGCATCTGTTTTAAGTGATTATATTGATGAATACCAATGGCTCTTTAATGAAAACACATTAACAGGTCCTTAATTGTCATGAATTAACTACATATCTCTACCTCAGAATGGCCAATTAGCCAAAGGAGAACACACACATACATAATGTTCCTCACTAAAATGTCACAAGTGCCTCAGATGACTGACATACCAGGGCGCATCTGCTGTGGAAAAAAGTTTACAGAGAAAACCATACACTAAAAAAGGCATCACAGCCAAGCAAAGAAACGCTACAGGAGAAGGACAGGGCTGAAGTTGAAGTCTCATTGGTCCACAATCATCATGTCCAACCATGATTCACTGGTCAGCATGATTTAAAAAAAACAAGTAGACATGCAGGAAATGTCACTCCCAACTACTCTGTCAGTTGTCCTCTAATCACACAATAAAATAACAGGAATCAGTCATTAACTGAAAAAAAAACAGGCCTTTTGCTTTATGAAAATAAAGCAAAAGCATTTAGCAGGCTTCTTTGCATATTTTCAAAGAAGCCTGCTAAATAGCTAGTCAGTAATAGTGAAAACTGTGGAGTTAGCACACTTTGCACATACAGAGTCTAATTTCACTCAGATGTGAGAACAAATTGAGGCAACAAAATCATTTATGGAAATTGCCCTGTGCACAAAATTTCTTCGGCTGGCACGTTTTAAGACTCTGATTTTATTTTCAATTTACTAATGGTGTTTGAGTTATCAATGATGTGTTACATTCCCTTTTAGCCTTCTAAATGGCAAGATATTAAGTTGAGCAGTCAATCAGTCAGGCCATTAATCAGTTTTAGATAAAAGATGAGGAAGATTGGAGAGTAAGACGGTGATAAATTGTAGTATTTTGCAGTCTTTGTCACTGTGTTTCTTTCTAAAACCAAAACTTTACAGTTCATTAAAGATAAAGCTTTATTCTGGTTATTTTCAGCTCTACCTCAAGTTTGCCAGCGACTCTGCTGTCCAATACACACCTGCAGGGCAAACACAGTCTCTGAAATTGGAACAGTTACTAAAGCGTTTTCTTTCAAACAATTAACGCCCTTGCTGTAATGGGACCTGCTTACACCAGTTTCTAGTTTTCCATGACCCAAGACAGGCTTATATTTCAGTATTAACACAATTAACAATTTCCTAGGGCCAATATATCTACCACTTGAGTTCACTTTGTTTCACTGTAGTGGGTATCATTACAGAGAGGAAACATTCAGTATAAAGAGTCCATCAACATAATTGACTGCACATCATACAGTAGCTGTGATATATGGTTAATCAAAGGCAAAATTCAGCAGAAACTCGGAAGCCACCAAAATAAATGCAGACATGTATGTATTTTACCTTTTGGAAATTGCGTTTGCCCTGTGAGTGTGTGTTGCACAACAGCCCTCCTGGTAACTAAAATGACATCAGACTCTGCTGTGAAGTAATTGATGACATTTTATCACAGTCAATCCTCATGGTGGTGGAGGCCCTCGTTGAAAATAAGAATCATTATCCTTTACATTCCTGGAGCTCTTCCATTCACTTTCAGGAGTCTTTAAATGTTGCGGTTTTCCAGTACTCTCTGGTGGCTTTCCACTTTCTAAATAAACATATTTCTCCACCATAAAGTTGTAGTTTGGGTTTCCTTTAAAAAAAAAAAAAAAAAAAGAAGAAGCAAAATTCATTATCATTCACTTATAACTGGCATTGAAAGGGTTTAAGAGCCTTGAATTTAACTCTCCGTCTAAACTCTCCGCATTGTATTTTTGTTGACATTTAAAGTGTGTTTTTGGGCTTTGTGCATTTCAGATGGCCCCAGACTACGATCACCTGACGCTGATGGAGAAGGTGGAGGTGTTTGAGCACGCCGTCAACAACACGGCCGGAGATGACCTGGCCAAGCTCTTGTGGCTCAAGAGCCCCAGCTCTGAGGTGAGATGCTCTGCTCTGCTCTAATCTGTCAGCAGTGGGGAGGATGAGTGAGTGTCAGTTATAGAAAAGATAGCATACAGATCTATAAATTAATATTTTTCCAAGAGGCTGCACTGGCAGTCATTTTAGAAAGGTTTTCATTTGATACAGAGGAAACATAGTGAGGGGAGAAAAAGTGTATCCAGTCTCAGTTTTCTAATTATTGAATTAAATACAGTAGTGTTGAAAACTGTTGTTTTCCCTGAAGAATCTGTTTTCTGGGTTGTGTGTCCTACTTTCAAATCACTGACTTAGCAGGACTTCAAATTGAATCCATTTTTAGGAACATTAGTACCTTGTGTACCTGATGTTCTGCATGTTCAAGTGTCTGGAAAGATGTATGAAGCAGCCTGCCAGAGGTTTCTGTGCCATTTCCTCACTGTTCTGTTCTAATGTTATGAACCAGAAGAGCTCTCATAATGCAGATGTTATTTCTCCTCTAGGTCTGGTTCGACAGGAGGACCAATTACACCCGCTCCCTGGCTGTGATGTCCATGGTGGGCTATATCCTCGGACTGGGTGACAGGTGAGTTTCTTGCATCATTTTGGTCAGACTATTAAAAATAATGACAATGACAGTTATCATAGAACATTAATGATGTTTCTATTCTCCAGGCATCCATCCAACTTGATGTTAGACCGGTTAAGTGGCAAGATCCTCCACATTGACTTTGGAGACTGTTTTGAGGTGAGAGGCAATTTTCTTTCAATACATTATCCACAGCTTATTTTTTTAATAATGACCCTCAATACAACCTCCAACAGGTCGCCATGACCAGAGAGAAGTTCCCTGAAAAGATCCCATTCAGACTGACGAGGATGCTGACCAATGCCATGGAGGTATGCAACCTGTGCGGTCTGTGGCTTAAAGCAAGGAAGGAAGGGTGCTCGCTCCAGTGTGGAAAGTCAAAAACATACACTTAATAAGTTCCCATTGTTCTGGAGTTATCCAAGTATTTAAGTCCCCCACATTAAAGCTACAAATACTCCTCTACTGGACTTAAACTGAATCCTTTCTGAGCTTCTTCTCCTGTGTCTTCTGTAGTTTAGTCAAAATAATAATTAATCTTTTCCAAGCGTGCAGTGTTTTATCAGAAGCCATGCCTCACTGTGCCTTGTGTTTAATGAGCAAGGAAGAAAAGAAATTACAAATAAAAGCATAAAGAACTAAAATTAAATATTGTAAGATGTTAAAGTTGTATCATCTCAAATAACTGGAAATGTGTTTTTAAGTAAGATGTTTTAAAAGCTTTTTAATGGACAATTCAATGATCTAAATATAAACAAAAGAGTTGCACCACCACCAAACCTCAAAACACTAGATTGGATCCTGCTCTTAACAACCAAATACACTGACCTCTCTTTAATTTTTACACATAAACTTAATGTTTGCATGTTGTGAAAGGTTTGTTTCCATCCATAAAGTTTGTGTCTGATTGTGTGCCAGGTGACAGGCTTGGACGGTAACTACCGGATCACCTGCCACACAGTGATGGAGGTGCTGAGAGAGCACCGGGACAGCGTCATGGCCGTGCTGGAGGCCTTCGTCTACGACCCGCTGCTCAACTGGAGGCTCATGGACAGTAAGAGATCATCAGCTGTTCACATTCAGTGCATTCAGCGTGCTCTTAAAGCGTTCCAGTAAAGGAACACAGGCGACAGACAAATTATGGGCTGCAGACTGAAATAACCACGGCAGCATAAGTGAGAATGACAATGAACTGGATGTGAGCACGAAAAATAAAATTGGTGAGGGTCAGCGCAAATAAAACTCCACTTAGAGTAGAAACTCCTTTTTTTAAAGGTTGACAAGCATTAAATTTAATCCAAGCGGGCTAAAAAACTTTGTTATCCCAGTAGTAAAATGGATATCTATTTGGCTCGTATTTAGGAGAGAAATTGACCAAATTCTTAAAAAAGTGGTTAAGTTCAAACAGAGTGAATCAATATCTCTGGTTCACTCTTAACTAATACTGTCAAGGTTGCCTTAAGCAAGACATTTTTTCAGTTTTTTTTAAAACAGTAGAACACATTAGTTTTATTGCAAATGAGGTTCATTATTTTCATATCTGGTTTTTATTAGAACATGTAATAATAATCAAGGAACTGTTGAAATCATAAACTTGGTTTGAAAAATTCTACAAAAATCGGCATGAAAATTAAAAAATCTTACTTAAAAAGTCCATTAGTGTTTTCTCTCCATTTTTATATATATATTTCACGTAACTAACCATTTTTTTATGAATTGTCAATGTTGCAGGAGGACCTTATTTAATGTAAAGTGTGCTGAACATTTTATTCTTGCAGCAGGAAACTTAGCTTTTGGGTGCATAGATATATAAAATCTGAGAGACAATTTAAACAGATCTGCTCTTCTTTGTAAAATCTGTATTTTTCGTTACTTGTAAAGGTTAAAAAAGAGCTTCATTTTTTTGCATTTATTAAAAAGTAGAATATAGACTACTACATACTAGAAAAATAAGAGTAGTATTTGTCATGTCAAGGAATAAAACACCTTACCTGTTTCACCCACAGCAAACACCAAAGGCAACAAGCGTTCCCGCACCAGGACCGACTCGTACACTGCCGGACAGTCAGTGGGTGAGTCTACAATACAAACTGTGGCCATAACGGCTTCCTGTTTTCCGCTTAATAATGTAAGAACATTATTAAATCTTTAAACCTGTGCCTGTGTGTTGCCCTCTGCAGAGGCTCTTGAGGGAATAGACCTTGGAGAGACCACACACAAGAAACCAGGGACCACAGTGCCTGAATCCATTCACTCCTTCAGTGAGTAACCAGCTCATTCTGTCATTCCATGGATGAATTGTTGTTGTTTTTCCCCGCTCGTTTTACCACAATACCTGGTGCTTTCATAAACGATTGGTGCAGCTGTTGTGCTATTGTAAGGCAGCACTTAACTCCACTTTGATTTCCTTCAGCTGCAAATGGGCTTGGTGTAGACTAGCACTTGAATTAGATTTTTCTTAAGCTTTTAGTTGATGCCAGCCTGTTTGTGTTTTTTAGTTGGAGATGGCTTGGTGCAACCTGAGGCACTCAACAAGAAAGCCATTCAGATTATCAACAGAGTGAGAGACAAACTGACAGGTAAGTTCTGCAGCACTCAACAAGCACTTATTTAAAATGTATTATTATTATCAGTGTCCGATGTACTGAACACATGTATATATAGCCGAAGCTTAGCCTGACACCGCCATACCAATTCACAAATGCAAATTAGTCTGGAACCTCTCATTTCATTTTCGATTTCCAAGAGCTGTTATCAACGGGCACAGACCAAAATGCCTCTGGACGCAATTGGATAGCTCTACAACCAATCAGAGCAATGAAACGTGTGACGTAGTTTAGAGAAAATATACCGTCCAGTTTGTTTAATACTGACATAATAGCGGATTCAGAACGTTCCATCAGCGGCAGCCATCTTGGTTGTTTACAAGAATGCCTCAATGGCGCTCCTCTACAGTCATCGCATCAAACCCGCCCCATATCATAATCTGTCTGAATGGGAGGGGGACCAGACGCATCTGCCAGGGCAAATAAAACATGAGCTCGCAGGTTCGTCTGGTTCCCAGGCTAGCCGAAGTTAATTTCCAACACCAGCAAACCAAGTCTAGGGTCAAAACTCTGGACAAATAGCAGCTTTTGTAGCAACTATTTTATTTTCCCCCACAAGTTTCTGCAGGAAATACAGATATCTTGTTAGCATGGTTAAGGTCAAATGAAAGGTTTTTACTGTACACATCACTATTCCCACTACCATGTGTGGTCAGATTTTTGACTCATATATACTTTCTGTAGTATTATATATTTTTTATTATTTTTCTGTAGGCTAACCCACTGCTTTTTTTCTATAGAGGAATAGTCTTGCCAGATTTTAAACAATCCTAAAAATACCTTTGTTTCGCTGATTAAAGTCCTTGAAATCAGAGGGGATTCAAGATTGAATTTTCTGGTAAAGGTCAAGGGTTTTAATGAGAGTTTGTTCCCTGCAGGTCGAGACTTTTCTCATGATGAGACACTGGATGTGCCAACACAAGTGGAGCTTCTCATCAAGCAAGCCACATCACATGAAAACCTGTGCCAATGCTACATTGGATGGTCAGTACTGCTGCTTGAGCTTTCTTTTGGTTTTTATGTAGTGTTTGCATTTGACATTTTCTGCTGTAGAACTGATTTAGACCAGTGATATAGGGTGACCTAAATTATAGTTATGTAAGTTGATTGCATATGTCACAAGAAGTATTATCAAGTCAGCTTTTTATTTATTTTTATTTTTTAAAAACGTATTTGGTTGTTGATTTATATAAGGGTTGCTTATGATAACCCCACCTATAGATCATGAAGTAGTTTTCCCACATTTTTTAATTTATTCCTTCATCACTGGTGTACAATAGATGAAGCAGAACGAGGCTTTGCTTGACTTTAGTGAATCATTGCTTTTTCTGGCTTCAGGTGTCCATTTTGGTGAAGAACCGTCATTGGCAGCCAAGGTTACACTTGACATTTTTTCTCACTGATAAGAAGAAGAAGAAGCAGCACTCGACTGAAATATCCACTGAAAAATGTATTTAAGCCACAGTGCACAGCCTTTGAGAAAGATTTTCTTTGTTATTGTTGTAAAATTATCTGATTTTCCAGTGGCATGTTTTAAGTTCATGAAAGGTATCTTAAAAGCTGTTTTTACCCGATGATCGTAATTTAACCCAAAATGTCGTCATTGATTTAAATGACTTTCTTCACTTTTAACACCATAATCACTTGCTAAAAGCTTTCTACAGTGGCCATATTGTAATAAGTTATGACATTTCTTACTTCACACACTGTATGCTTCTTAGAAACCCACCAGTCTGTTGTATAATTGTGTAATAATGTGACAATTTTCAACAACAACTTAAACATTCATTCATTCAGTTTAATTCATGACAAGATATACGTAAAGTTTGATTTGAGATGATCATAATGTACTGTATGGGCCTTTGTGTGCCATTAAACCCTGTACAGATACCACTGTGACTGCGCTGTGTTCGTTTGACAGTACAGGTTGTTCATTTGGCTGAGCTTGTCACATCTACAGTAGTTAAAAATAGAAAAGGGCAAATATATGTAAAATTGAAAAATCTTATCTTTTTGGCACCAGGCAGGTTTTCTATCAAAAGGCAAGGGTGCACCTCTCCCCTTGTTTTTCTTCTAGTGCCCACAGAGGGCACTCTGACTCCTAAGAAGATCCTTCTCCTCATCTGCTCAGGAAATACTTTGGCAGAGAACGCACTCATCAGACCAGATTAGATTCTCCCCTAAAACCAGAACAAAAAACAGAAATACTTTAGATTTTGAACAGCACACACTCCATACTTATCCTCATCTTAAGACCACAGGGAGATGCAGTCATTTACAGCGAATGCAGTCCCTAACAAATGAAACCGAATCAGATCTTGCAAGTTGAAGAGGCAGCAGTGGAGACAACCAATAACTTAGTTTCCTGTGCTGTTATCTGGTCAATGCAAGGTAGCTTCTGTTTTACTTGTGCTCATTGCTATTCTCCCTCTTATTTCTCCATTCCTTTCTTCCCTGCATTCTCCTCTGAAGGTTAATTACTTATAGATAGTTAAGGATCACGGATCAACAAAAAGCAGCCCATTGATCTCTTCCCTGCCGTGCCTACCTCTGCAATGTCACACTCTTTACACATTGGGACAGAGGCCTGGTGATTATCTGTTCATATCGATTGATTCCTCCTCGTTTTCCCTCGCTTTTTTCCCCCATCCTTTGCTTCCTTTTCACTTTCTTCCCTCCTGCCACCAAAAGCTCATTATTGAAAATGTGACTTTTCATAGTCTGCGCCACCATTTCTGTTGTTCTTTCTCACTCGTCTAATTTGTTTGTATTTTTTCAGCCTCTCAAGTCTGTTGAGGGGCATCCGAGTCAATAGCTCAAGTTAAATAGGCTGCATTGATTGGGAGAGGGATTTAGCTGTTTACCAACTGTGGAAATGGGCTGGGGCCACAGAACAAACATCACAGGAGTCTGCATGGAGCAAGTCAATGGTGACAAATGATACTCATTGTGAGACAATGCCCCTAAATGAGGGAAGGTGAAGGGCTTGGCGGCAGAGGCTGGGGATGCTGCAGGCCACGCTTCATCAGCCTTTAGGTTGTCACATGAAGCCGTCCAGGCCTGGCACCTTGAGCCAAGACATGAGGAATGATGGGATACAGCAACACATTCACAAGTATACGCTCCCTCCCGCTGGGACCCAAGCCTGCTTCTCTTGCCTGTTAGTGATTCCTCCATCCTTGAGCTTGTATTCCTCCACAAGAGCGCCCGTCTGGATGTTATTCCACTTTCTTGCACCCTCTTTAGCTTCTCATGACCTCTAGAGATTTCATAAGTGCTGTCTCCAACTCTCACCATATATGGTAATCACACACAAATGAACACAAACCAATGCACAATCTGAGGATGGAAAAGATTCTAATTTTCCCATAAAGTGCTGAGAATAAGTTTATCAGCATGAATAATCAGCGTTGCTCATGAATAAAGAACACTGAGTCCATCAGTTTATTTTACATACAACTTTAAAGCCTTGTTGACCTTTTATTGTCCTACAGTCTCAACAAGAGAATGGTAACCTACACCTGTGTTTCTCAACCACCAAGGTCTGAAAGGAGGTCTTGCAACCTTAATTAGACGGGTAAAAACTGCTTGATTCGCCTCTTTTCAAACATTTCTGGGGTGATGTTCACTTAAAAGATTACTTGCACTTCCATAAAGTTTGGGGATTAAAAAAAGGATGGTAAAAATCAAAGTCGGAGAGATCCTGACTTTCAGTGCCTGGTCGTACCAGAAAGTCCATCCATTTTCCTGCCGGGTCCGCAGTGCCTTGCTTAGCCTGCCTAATGATCCAGGGTAGACCCAGAACATGATCCCGCAAGGATCCCGCATCCTTTCGACACGAATGAGCAACAGCTCTTCTCCGAGCTCCCTCCGGATGTCTGTGCCAGTTACCCCGTCTCTAAGGGTGAGCCCAGCCACCCCATAGGAGGAAACTTATTTCTGCTTCTTGTACCTGCGATCTCATTCTTTTGGTCACTACCCAAAGCTCATGACCATTGGTGGGGGTTGGACCATGGATCGACTGGTAACTTAAGAGCTTCACCTTCAGGCTCAGCTACTCCTTCACCACACAACGGTTTGGTACAATGCCCGCATTACTGACGTTGCACCAATCCGCCTGTCGATCTTGTTCTCCATTTTACCCTCCCTTGTCAACAAGACCCCGAGATACTTGAACTCCTTCACTTGGTGCAGCGACTCACTCCCAACCTGAAAGGAAAAAGTCACCCGGCAGAGAAAATGTGTGTGGCGTATTGGCTACTTGTGCTCTCCGTTGCTAACCAGACAAGAAGCTAATGCAGTTAAATAAAAGGAACATATTTGTACCATCCACTCCTGTTGTATGACAGACTGCGAACCATCTCTTTTGTGGAACAGTTTATACTGTAGGGGTTATGTAAAACTGTATGATGTGACAGAGCTAATATGATTTTGGACCCTCTGGTTCTCTCATTTCCCTCAAGACAGTTTGCAATAGAGCCAAAGTGAAACCAGAGCTCCCATTCAACATCATATCAACATTTGTAATAACTGGAATTACTAAAAATCCAGGCCACAACATAACCACGCAGTTTATTGTGCAATTTATTTTTCATGTCTAGACAGGGAGGGTAATCCTTAAAAAAAACATGTTTTTCGCTGTTTGTCACAAATGAATGAACACTTTTCATTAGCCTCTCCCTGCCACGTCTTTAAACACTCCATGCCCCCACTTTGTAACACAGACCTTCCATTAAAAGTTTTTAGTCTTCAAGCTCAATCCCAGCTTGAGCAAAGCTCCAAAGCCACAGGAGACATTATAAAACAGTTTTCACTGGCTGAGTAGTACTCAAAATGGGTAAACTGATCATGATTTGTAAACTCTTAAAGACTTAAGGTCGAGGGTTTGAGGAAATTCAAAGCAACAGAAGGATTAAAGTGCAAACAGCAAAGGCGACCACTGAATGAGGGACACAATTCATTTTCTCTCCAGGGATCACGGGCGATGTGGGACGGAGCACAGGTCTTTGCTTCAGCTTGACAGCTGCACACTGGGTCTAATTATGGTGCCATGAAAACGAATAGCTCTTGTAAAAGTGTGGAGATCAGGTGTGAAGGAGTAGAGCTGGAGGAGAAACTTGCAGGACTTAAGTTCAGTTAGAAAGAGTTCAGCACGAGTGAGGTACACATGCAGAGTGCTAGCTGGATACTCTGTCCTTCCTGACTTATTCACCAAGAAATTCTCTGAAACAAAACACTCCTCTGCCTCCCTATGGTTATGAGAACACTTTGTCTCTCATACTACAGAACCTCCCTCCAACGCTTTCTCTCTGGCGTGGCTAACGGCTGTGAAGAGAAAGACAGAGGCGATATTGACGGCCAACCAGAAGAGTTCGATAGCAGGCCCTGGAGTTGTTTAAAGCAGGAGCCTGCAGCCAGGACTCGGACTGTCTTTGTGCACTGTGGTGTAAAGCCGGTATCGATGAACTTGACAGCAGTTTAGCCCGCCTGAGATCTGCTGCTCTCTAAGGACGCCTTAAACACGTTCTCCTGCCAGCTTGTTTACCCTGTCAGTTAATGTTCCCTAGAGCTGGCGTGTCAGAAATGTATGTGGAAAGATTTCCTGTTTATGTAATCACCTGTTTGTCAAATGTCTACGTGTTGTTGTTGTTGTTACAGTAACTGTGCTGTAAACACAAATGGAAGCAGGCCAAGGAGGGACGAGATGAAAAACTGGGCCAGTTCGAACGTAAAGCTGCACTGGGCCTTTTGCACGTTGGCGACACCATGACGCAGTTAACTGTATGATAATTACAAGTCTAATACCCAGTGGCATCAGCAAATGGCACTCAGTATTCTCGTGTTTGTGTTGACCAACTCTGCTGGTCTGTGATGTTTTCTACATGAAGATACAGAGGGACAAGACAAGAAGCTGTTGTAACTGGTGAGTACAGCTTTCTGTTTTAGTCCACCTTTTACAACTGAGCATACCTGACAACATAATTTGACTATTAGTATACTGAATCTCTGACATTTTTAGTAGAGGGAACACTCGTCTCTACTGCATTACTTTGTGTATTGCATGTAAAGCATGTATTTTTACATAAAATATTGTTGGTAGTTCAGCTTTAAAAAATGTTTTTTGTAATTTCCCTAGCTATGAAATACATGTATTTATTGTAACTACAATGTAAAATGTTATTATGATGTAATGTGATTTTGAAAGAGCATGACAGAGAGTTTTCTTTTATTTACCCACATTTTGAGATATCTCTGATAATTCTGCCTCCATCCCAATACAATGGAGGTGAATTGAATTTTGTTTGTGGTGATCTCAGCATTAAAACATTAGATCTGAAAATCTCTGCGGTAGCATCTCTTTCCAGGAACAGTGTCTGAGTCACTGTGGATAATCCACACAGCCTCACTGTCAACAGTTTTAATTGGGACTAGTTCATTGGTAGAAAAAAAGTTGCAATGGAATCTTGGCATTTCTGGCCAGTTTATGTCTTCCAATCTTACTCAGTGCTCTTTCAAAATCACCAACAGTCTTGTTTTTTCATAACCTTGACACAATTATTCTTGTACTTTTTATCATTTCTGTAGTTGGGGATTTAACCACATTCTGTAATGTTGTCAAAGTCCCCATGAATTGGAAAATGTCTGATTTTGGCGAGTGTCAAAAAAATACACTGTGGCAGACATCAATGCACATCACTACCGAGAGGATTAAACTACAGTCATGATAATAAAGGTATCTGTTGTGTAGTATTTCTAATAGTTTTTGAATGACAATGGAGTTCAAGCTATAAAGACCCGCATTAGAAGAAATGAAAGAACAGCCAATCTACTGGCATTTGTTCTCTGTATAAATAAAACTGTTTGTTGAGACCATACTGTCTTGTGAAAATAATTTATTGACATTGTATTTTGAGAGAAGCTGGTACTTTTTGAATGGGTTTCTTGGACCCAGAGATATTTTAGGATCCAGCATCCGGAGGCAACAAGTGGCAGTGCGTCTTGGTCTAATTCTTGATCGAATTTGTAGTTGTGGTCATTATTCCTTTAGGTTTTGATGATATTTTACCTGCTTCAGTGCTGAGATCTGGGGATGCAGCAACTTTGCTAGAATGGAGTCCAACAGCGCACACACACACACACACACACACACACCCACACACCAATGCAAGCAGTCAGAGGATGAGACAGCTCACCATACTGATTTGGAAGTCAAAACAAAGGCCAATCTTCAAAAATATGTCCTGGATAAACAAAAAAGAATTTCTCTTTAAGGTACCTCTGTATTGGTCCTAGTGTTTGGTGGCACGCTTTTGACAACCAACATTTCCTCCCACCTGCTTGTCTTACCACTGTCTGTACCTCCATGTGAGGCAGGTCATGGGGAGGTAAAGGTCTCCATTAGCCGTGAGCCTGGACAGTTGAGTCATCCATGTATTCAACCCTGTAGTAACAGTGCAGGGCAGAGGCATAAACAGGAGGCTGTGTTTGTGTCTGGCAGTCAAAGGACAGCGCTGTGAGGCTGATATTATTATTCCAAACCTGATGCAGTTATTGGACTGTCTGACCAGAAGTGACCTTAACATTGTATTTTCTGCAGCTGAGCTGTTGGGTGGATTGCAGTACAGTGCGAGGCGAGCGTCTGTCTGCAGGTGTGAGTGTATGGGACTATATGATTGTGCTCAGAGAGGCTGCGCGCTCAGCAAAATCCTTCCCTGGATAAATAAAGATGGTTAAAACGTTGTTTGTCTCAGTATTTACTGTAGATGCAGTTGCGGCGCCGGTCACAGCGACTGACGCTATTCAATTTGACATTTCCATTGCATTCCGGCTTTATTGGTTTGCAGAGAGAGATAGGAGACAGATGCCTCAGCTGACACTTTTCGAACACATTTTCACACACAGTCTAAAAAGTAAAAAGCAGCTAAGAATCAGATCAGAAAGCTCTGTGACAATATTTCAACCATACAGTAAGTGCAGTAACTGATTATTGGCTATAATGTTCTTAATCATGTGCCTGTGTGTGTGCATGTGGAAAGGTTCTAACCATATTTTTCTTAATTTTCAGGCACAATGAACAGAAGCAGAGACAGAACTACTGTACATGAGCTGCAATTCACACCGAGATAGTCTCTTGCAAAAAATAAGACCATGACAATGTCCAGCAACTGAAGCGTAGATACTGTGTATCGTACATACGGTTAAATCCTTCATTTACAGTATGACATGAAGTCTTAGAGGTCTTAAAATGTTTCACCTCATTACAAAGGTTGATGTGAGGAGATTGTGGAGGTCAGCGGAGTGGACTAAAGCCCCTGAATGCTTCCTCCGGCAGGAAATATCCATTTGAGAAAGACAAGACTGTTGCACAGAAGTGGCTACACCTGATCAGCAGCGAGGCTCAGGTACACTGTGTCATTCCAGTGCTATTAATGGGGCATCATGTGTGCCAAGAAAGCACTGCCACACCATTACGCTCTGTCCACCTGCCTGAACCGCTGACACAGACCAGCTTGCTGCAACACAAATTGTGGTTTGTTGGGCAAGGCAAAATATTCCAGTAGCCTAATTAGTTTGTTCATTTTCTCAATATATGTTTTTAACGGTAGGGTCTCTGAGAGTCACTGAGGCTCTTTATTTGCTCCATGAGGCCTTGCTCACAGGCACCTAAGCAGTGGTAAGGCTGATGCAGAGATCCTAATTCACGCCTTGGTCTCATCCAGACTTGATTATTGGAATGTCTCATTATCAGGCCTCTGTCCCCAGAGTTATAAAGAAGTCAGCTGGCTGCAGGGCCTGGCTGTCGGTGACTCATTCCAGATGGAGATGGATCTTTGTCCTCCAGGAGATTCGGCCTCTCCTCTCCTCTCTCTCTGTGGTGTGCATGTTGTCCTTGTCCCTCTCTGCGTGTATCTTTTCTCCTGCCTGTGTGAATGGCGTGCTTGAGCTTTGCCTCTTGTGAGTCTGTGTAGTCTGTCCTCTTCCTGGTCTCCGTAGTGGAGAGGAGGTCGTGTGGCTCAGGTCCTATCTGTTTGGTCTACATTCTTCATATATGTTTATAATCCATCTATAATTTTGTCATCCTGTTGCTCTTCCTGAGGTGTCTTCCATTTTCTCCCCATTAAAGTTGTTTTGGGGGAGTTTTTCCTCATCCAAATTGAGGGTCTAAGCACGGAGGGTGTCGTATGAGGGTGTCTCTTGTCATCCTCTGTGTGACCTGTCTCAGAGACGAGGTGTTTTCTCCCACAGAACTGCCAGTGCATGCAATTTTTTTTTGTTCACACCGTTTTCTGAGGATGTGTGAAAATGTCAGATGGGTGACTGTCTCTGAGAGGCGCCAACAGTACCAGCCCACGTGCACGCACTTCAGTCACGTGTCTTGTCCATGTGTAGTCAAATGGCAACTGAGCCTCTTGGAAGTGTCTGCATGCTCTACTGTATGTATTAAGTTGCAGTCAAATTATTGACTGTGTGGAGGCTGCAGGGCTGAGGTGTATCTGATAAAGCGACGCCTGAGTGCAGATTATTAACTGGCCACTCTGCAGTATTAAAGCGGTGGACATTGTTGTTACCTTTAAGAACTGAGAGCTCAGACAGGATGCCAGTGATCTCAGAAACAGCCTTCACGTTGGATTGCTGAATTGCCCCGAGCCCTTCAGAGCCATGTACCCAATCATTCAGCCTAAGTAACTTGTTGACGTGGGACTGTCCTCCAGCTGTCTGGGCGGGTCATCCTCTTGTCTCCCTGCTCAGATTTACTCACCAGGGGGAATAGCTATTACATCTCCTGTTATTATTTGCCATAAAAATGCACTGAATAGCGACCAACTCAGAGGTGCTATAAAAAGCAGCGGGGTGTGAGATGGCGTCTGCACGTCATCAATCAGACACAGTAGTGAAACATTGGGCCTCTCCACTGGGTAGTGGAAATTGATTTTTCTGTAAGTCTCAACGATTAGGGTGTGAAAGAGGGAGAGATGGGGATGGGGGTGGGAGGAGAGGAGCTGGGAGGAGTGGGATGAAATGGGATCAGTACTGTTAGAAAATAAAGAGAAATCTAATGTTTTCAAGTGTGTTTATAACTGTTGAACTGGCCTTGCCTGTTTTTCTTAAATCTTAAATCATGGTGGACTTGCTCCAGGGGGTTTCTGCAGTCTGTCCCAATCAGCATCTGTCAAAAGCAGGACTTTAGGGCTCAGCTTGAAATGTGGACTAAAACGTTCAATACCCAAGATCGAAGTCAATGAATAGACCTTTTTCACAGCAGACGTTTTTATGTCCTAGCAGGAAAAGCACAGGTTTAATTAATAACCTTAATAAAGGCTGCATTCCAGTTAGGTGTCCCATTTCCAAGGCCCTGGTATTGTGCATGCTGGATCACTGGCATGACTTACTGGAACAGTAAGTTACAGTTACACCTGTGCCTTTCCTGCCATGACAGTCAGAATGTCTAACAAAAGTCTATCGTGGCCTTCAGAGCAGCACCCTATCTCCATGGAGCTCCATGATGCAAACATCATATAATAATAATCATTTTCGCAAAGCACTTTGTTTCTTGCTGCATTATAAGCAATCCACAGGAACTTAGCTTTCCATCTAGCCTGCTAGGTTCTTCCCTGGCTCCTGCTGTGTGTGTTGTTGGCGCTGCTGCTGCTGCTGCTGGGATCTCTTTTTTTTATCCATTTTTATCCGATCATCACCCGTTTTTCACATTTGCTATGTAGCTAGCTACATGATGGTTTAGCCAGCTCTAACGATACATTGGCAGTTGGCCACGGGACTGCGCTGCTTAATGTACACACACACACACACACAGACCAGTAACAATTTTAATTGGATAATGCGATTCGTAGTATAAATAGCACAATAAATAGATTTTTTCTTAAAGATTTATTCATTTATTTTTTTATCAGAATCAGGTTTATTGCCAAGTAGGTTTACACATTCAAGGAATTTGCCTTGGTATGTTAATGCATAACAATAATCATAAAACAATAAAGACTGAAAGCAAGTACAGCAAGTCAAGAAGCAGAAATAGCATAAATGATACCCGTTCCCGCAGGTGCTTGAACACCAGAGAACCTATGTGATTGGCGCATATGATTCAGCCTTCCAGGGATCCTTGAGCCTTGAAAATTGTGATTCACAAGCCGATTGGATCTGCACACACACCCTGCATCGAGGAGAAGTGTAGCTGTGTCCAGCACACCCAGTTCCCTGGTCTTATCTTCAATTAATTCACCATGCATCATCCATACACATAACTGCACTGTGAGCTATGATTCAGTGCACTATTCTTATCATAGCCCAGGCGAGGTGATGTTCTGAGGCATGCTGGTGCAGTGACCCCCCTCGCCTGTGTCTCCAATAAGCATAACCATAGCTGACAAGGCCAGAGCTATTGAAGGAGGGGAGATTCTCGCCTCCTTTAGATGGCTTTCCACCCTTCTGTTCTCTTGGCTTATTTCCAGCAGTGCTCTGTGGCCTAAACCTCCTCCTTCTTCTCCTCCTTCTTGAAATGTTGCTGATTTATTTTTCCATATTGTTTGCTCAACCGTTTGTTTTAGCCCTCTCATTTGCATCCCCGTGCATTTAGCATCAACAGGCAGATGAGTAAACAATAACTCCTCCAGCAGGAGGGGTTGGATCCAGCAGAGATGAGTCGAGATATGGAGTCATACTGTGGAGCAATTGGATGCATGTTACAGCATATAAGCCCACCAATCATTCTCTACATTCCTGTGAGAATACTAAGGAATGCTTGGAGGGTTGGATACAGGAGCTACACACACACACACACACACACACACACTTGAATGAATTTCATTTACTTCCCACACTGCTTTTTTTGAGTCGAGCTTGTGTCTACAGAAATAATGTGCATGCGCCCATTATCTCAAGAAGGGGCTGCCAGAGCGTGAGGGGCATCTTTCGCCTGACTGACTTTCATTTACAAAGTGGCGATGTTACTTTTGTGTGGGGAAATGAGATAGCACTGCAGCAGACAGTAGGCTACATTATCCCGAGCCGGGCGCACATTCTGCTCTCTTTCTTTTTTCCCTTTATCAGCGGCTTTTTCTCACATTGTTCATCAGCCCCTGAGACACAAAAAAACCCATCTCCCAGGATCAATTAGTCACTTCCAGGGAGTTGTGGAGCGGAGAGGGAGCTGAGGAGACAAAAGCCACGGCCATGTTGGCGTCGCGGCGAGGTGATAAAGTGACATGGTCTTCCTTCCAGGCCATTAACGTGACAAGCAGTCCTTGTCCCGGGGAAGGTGGACCTGACAGCAGAGTGGTGCCCCGCCAGGATATGAAGAGAGCTCTCAAAAGAGCAGTCGCTGTCTTTGACACTTCCCCCCCCCTGCATCTTTACTTCCTTCACTCTCTCCAGCTGTTTTCATTCAGTCTGCCCGCTCTCTCTCTTTTTTTAAAACTCCATCTCTGTCCTCTCCCCGGAGCTTTTTCCCCACTCAATCTCTCCCTCCATCCCCCTCACTTTCTTAAAAGCTGTCTCTTTCTAAAGCTCCAAAGTCCTCCCCTCAACCTTCCAAATTTCTCTTCTTTCATCTTTGACTCTGCTGCAGCCTCGTCTCCCTCCCTCGTCTTCCCTTTTTTTTATTTTTTTTTTAATACTTTTATCTTTCTATCTTTGAATATCACCTCTTTCAGGTCTTTGTTTTGTGTCCACCTTTTCCTCTCCAGCAACAACTCATCTGCTCCCTCTCTTCTTAAGGCAATCGAAGGTGACACTAGCAATGAGCTGGCACAGAGAGTCACAGCAGGACACAGGCCCAACAAAACACAGGAGGATAAACATAGACTATTTTTAGGATGCTGTCACCTGTCCTTAAGAAGCCAAAAGCAGCGTGGTTTCTGTGTACGATAGTAAAATCAAGATATCAGAGGACCAGATTCATTACGCTGGGGTTGCTAATGAGACATGGGATGGATTAGATGAAGGTGTGTGCTGCTGGAATCATTTGTCACGGATTGAGGTCCAGTAGGAAGCAGTGTCACGCCAAACCACAATGTAAAGAGAATGTAGAAGAACAAACCAAACAAACGTGAAAGAATTTGGATTTATCAGCGCAAATGGATGCGACAATGACAAGATGAGCCTTGTGCCTTGAGGAGGAATTTAGTTTCCTGTGCTCTGCTAGAAGATCACTTGTGGCACTACTATGCTGAAATGTACACCCGAACTCTGAAAAGAAAACTTCCTGACAACATGTTGGATCAGCCAATCAGCTTGCTTGACATGCTGGTCCACAATATGCGTTGTTTGGGAGGTGTGCATGTCGGCTCCTCTGCGACTTACAGTTACCCATGTATCTGCAGAAGCATAATTCCAGTTGAAGCAGGAAGGTCAACAGTGGCCCCAAGTCACCGGCTGAATAAATTAGAATGATGAAGTGTTCACAGTGAAGTAGCAGTTCACAGACCCTCCAACTCTGGACAAAACCAGGTGAATCTTGTCTGTAGGCTTAACAGTTGCTAGCTAGCCAGCTAACAAGATACAACATGTACATAAGACAACTTTGGAGTTACCGGAGGGCGTACTCCTCCTCTTTTAGCTGAGGCTAGCCGCCTCCCTTCACCTCCAGCCTCTGCATCAAGCTAAAGCGCCCTGGACCATTCTGTGCTTAAACTAGATTACCACTCAATTTTAATGTAACACCGACACAAAACAATGCAGACTTGACGCTCACTGGGATGTATTATATATCTCAAGCAAGCTTCATGAGTCGATTTACAGTGCAGAAATGAACCAGTGGCTTCCTGGAACTTTGAAAAAAAAAATACAACATAAAATCTAAACGTGTACTGTATAAAATTAGATCACGTCACTAATTTGGCAGATGCATTTTGTTCAAAGTGACAATACGTGCATTCAACCTCCATAGGAGCAACTTGTTAACGCTTGTTAACACACTAGCATTCTTCTTTAAGCATCCCCCCTTTTTTCAGTGACCATTCTGCCCTTTAAATAAAAAAACAAATGAAATGTGAATAAACTGAGTCTAAGTGGTTTTATATCCTTGTAAGAATTCAGATCACACCTACACTAGCATACCAAGAACACCATTCATGTTTTTTGGACCTTACCCTTGCCCGTTAAAACTGTTTGGATACAAGGGTGTTTATTTCTAACCACTGAGTCATTTTTATATATTTTCTGCTTGGCTGTCATTTGCTCCCCAAAGTTAAATGTGCTTTACTGTATGTGTATTGCATTAATCAGTGTGAAACGTCTATGGATGTGAAGTACGCATGTATGCATGGACAGGCTTTATTTGTGATGGCCCATCACACACTTATTCCCGATTGGTAAAATTGGTTGAACAGGGAACAAATCTTGCAACTTGTTAATTCTGCTTGGTGTGTTCAACTCGGCGAATAAAAACTCTATTATTTCTGCTTTTATGGGATTTGTTTGGCGCGTAACTATTCTACACCCGCGGCATTGGTCTTCACAGCGTGTGAAGGGAAGGGAGAAGGAGTGACACACAAACGCTGCCCCCACCCCCCTCTGTCTCCTCCTGTCAATCTCACTTCCTGGACGTGTCCACCACTGAGTTTGACCCTGCCACACTTCCTTCCCCAAAGAAGCCCATGGCATGACATGCTAAAGGTACAGTACATTACTATTACTTCGACCTCTTTCTGGGAATATGGAGGTTTGCGATGATTTTTCTTTTCCTTTGGTTTGTTTTGTCACATGTGCTGTGGTTGAGAGATTGCCTTAGGTGTGAAAAAGGTGAGCTTTAAGAGACTCCCCAAAAATATCTCCAAACCAAGGCCAGGGATGAGGATTTTGTTGAGCCTAACCATTTTATAACATTTCTGAATTCAACTCAAAGTGGACCGTTTAAGGGATTTGTACAGCCAAATTACAAAAGAACACTTAATCTCACAAGAGATTAGTGAGCAAATCACTGTCAATAGTTTTCAGATTAACTGAAAGCAATACCTGGTGGATTAGGAATGTGCGCTTGCGTGTATTTGATTGGCCAACGCACATTGTTGCGCTGGGTCGCAGCAAAAGTTGAGTCTGGTTCAACTTTTTTGCCAGACAACCCTGTGTTGTTTTGCCAGAGCATGCTTCACAGACAGACTGGCTCCTTTGCGTTTTTTCATGCAGAACTGAAGTCGGCCTGAACGAGGCCTTAGTCTTGTTTAAATGTAATATTTCAGTGCTGTGAGCACCACAAACAATTTCCCTTTAACCTCCAATGTTTTAAAGATGTCTGAAAACCTGGGTAAATAAAACTGAAATTATCTGTATGGCTAGACACCACCAAGAGGTAAGTGAAAAAATACGTTGTTTTTTTTGCCATTTGGATGAACTGACCCTTTAATGAGCTTTTCAGCTCAGCCTCAGCCATATAAAGATTTGGGTCTTGAGGCACTGATGTCAAGCTGTTCAGCTGCAGTAGAAATGAACACATACTGGAGATGCCGACACTTTCTGACACTTTTCCTCCAAACTACTCCACAGGGCAACCCAAGCCTGTGTAAGCTGCTTACATTTGTAGCTGTAAAAAAAAAAAACACCTTTTATTGTTGGTATTATGATTCTCCTGAGAACTTCACGCTTTTTACTGACAGCAAATTCACACTTAAAGGTGGTCACCACACCAGCACAATACTGCATACAACAGCACTGGCGGCAGACTCCTCTGCTAACTTCTTTTCACCATTACCCAATACAGTACATACACACATGTACACTCGGTCTCCTCTGCCCCCTTTACGCTGCCGTGACAGCTTTGTCACAAAGATGAATTCATCGTCAGCACTGCAGCCAAAACAAGTAATTTGATTGCCCCGACCACAAATTAAGTTAGAGTGATTCAATTTTCGATTTGGGCTTCTCCTGCAGCCATACATCAAGGGAGACATATTTCATTACACAGCGAAACCACAGGCGAGCAGGCAGCGGTGGCCCACTCCCTCCATAGGAAGACATCATGGGAGCATTATGGCATTTACTCGATACTGCTGCAGGTCCAGTAAGGTTGGTGGTGGCGTTAGTGCCATCGGTGGGCTTGTTATCCACAGGACAACAGAGCCACGCACTGTACAGCCAACACATTTAGCTTTTTTAAATAGCTGCAAGCCAAGCTGTGACAACGTCCTGGCAGACATAAGACTGGTGCAGAGTTCTAGCTTTTCATTCCACTGGAAGACTTTGCCAACTAATGTCACTGACGAGCTCCTCCCTCTCCTTTAGCAGAAATGCTAATAGGTGGAATCGCGTGGCTGAATGAAGACCTGCACACTCATGCATTACAGGAAGTGTTCTCATCTTCTCCCTTGTTAGGATTCTGATACAATCACAGCATCTCCTACTTTCTCACTCCCATGCCTTTCTTCCTCCTCGTCCTTAAGGTTTCTTCCTGTGTTCTTGTCTACTAAATGGGTTTGAAGACAGAGTGCTCAATCAGTGACTGC
>LKNJ01001056.1:0-15746 GCA_002120245.1 Maccullochella peelii | reverse complement strand
CACACACACACACACACACAATGGAGCCAAGAGCTTTTTAATTAAACTGCAGGCTGTTCTTCTGGGTAACTAGAGTTTGAAAGCTGTGAAGTGAATATGCACCACTTGGCCATTAATTCAAATGAATATCACTGAGTGGAGCTGAAACGTGCCCCTAGTTTAGCCTTTTTTAAACATTATCGACAGTGGACTTTGTCCCAGTGTAGACTGTTGTTGTACTCTGCAAATTACCTTGCTGTTACATTCTTGAAGTACGAGAGGAAAATGTCTTTGAAGTAATGGGCCATGATCAACAGCGTTGGGCTCCTTACTCAATTACTCCTTACTATTTTCAAAAGTAATATTATCACTTTACTTATTACTCCCTGCCAACAGTAATTCGTTACACTACTTGTTATATTACTTTTCCGTTACACCAAACAAAATTGGTAATTGCGTCCTTTCACCTCAAAATTCAGACTTTGCATGTGCGCCTCTGTGTGAATGAATATTTTATTTTCGTGTCTAGTCATTTACATAACCATTTACCATTTACATAATCAGACACATTAACTAACAACAAACCAAGCATTCCAATGATTCCACCATCATCTAACAGTACAATCCATCATCAACAAGCATAAACATAACCCTCTCACACATAACACTCCAGGATATAACCCACCATCGAAGTACAACAGATATGCCGGCACTCAAACACAGCCCCCTAAGCACAATACACAATCCACCTATCCAAACAAGACAAATAGACGCCTAAGTTTGAGGGATTTATCTATCATATGTTACTTTTCTCCTCCTATCCCATGCTTTAGAGAGATATTTGGAAAATGCAAAAACATCTCATAGCAGCTAAGTCTTCAAACTAGCTGTTCTGCAGCCTATGAATCCATAAAAGTCACAGGCTAGATGAAAAGCACACCTGGCTCAAACTGATTCATTTTTACCTGGGGGTCTTCTGTTGCCTGTGACCAGTATTTTTCCATGGATCTGTCTGAAAGATGGAGAGTTAATCGTGGCGATAGGCGACATTTCATCCACCACATATCCAGTCACAAGCTTCATTAGTTCTTTGTCGCTTGTAGCCTGCTGCCAATGATTAAAATCCTGTTTTGCTTGTTTAGCCATCGTAGGGCTACAGCCATCTTTGGTGGGGTGTATTTCCACAAGCTTCACATTGTTGTGCTGTCACTACTCGTTACTGGGGAAAGTCATATTGTTACTGTAATGCGTTACTGCCCAACACCGGTGATCAAACAGTCAGGCAGATTAGAATTGAAAGCATTTGATTGCGGTACTGTACAATCCAAAAATCTGCTCAACTGAGAAATGACGTTGTTGTAGGGTGCAGGAGAAAATGTCTTGGCACATAACTTTGCCTTGTGTTGCTCAGCCTCTTTTAATTTCATTTGCGACTTGCTCTGTAAAAAAGTACAGTGATTGATTTTTGTTTTTCTGTTCTGTTGTGACTGGCAAGTGAACCTGACCTGAAACAAAACAGTGTGTTGTATTTTAAATGCAAATGATTGTCATGTGCATTTTTGATAAAGTTTCTCTTGTAGTGTATTTTTAGACCTGCGTGTGCCTCTTCAACTTGTGACCTGGTCAGCACCTCAAACTGAAAAATATGGATCGCTCCCTCAAGATTTTGCAGGTGAAGGATTTTTCTCGCTTGCAAGGGAGGCTACAGGAGTAACAACTGCAGTCAGGGGTATTTTCCTGGATTATTAAAGTGGAGAGGGAGCTGAACCTGAATCTTTACCAGTCGATCGACATTCCAAACTCCTCTCTTCTGGTGGTGGCCACGAATTCAATATTGCAGCTTCTGACATTTCAAATGAGTCTCCCTCACGAGGTTGGTGTCTGGACGCTTACAGACTGTCTATATAGGCCATGTTTCAGCAGCAATTTTCAGTCATTCATCTCATCCGCATTTGAAGGAACCGATACGCTTCAGTTACGCCTCAAGCCTTTTTTTTCCCTTAAGCCTTTTCTTCTTACTTAGGCATGTAACTACAATGATTGTCTATTGGGCTCTTAGTGCTGCCAAAATGTGGCAGACCACACAGCAGTACTGTGGCTGAACGTATCCAGTGTAGACAGACTACAGAGGATTGGAGCTGCTGCTTGCTCCTGTAGCTACGAGGCCAGCGTTGGTGGGTGTCCTACATTTGTGGGGGCGTGTTGCTTCAGGTACCGGCGAGACATGAAATACGAGCCCGGAAGTTCAGTTTGAAAAACTAGAGATCCTGTGGTTTTTTGCCGGACCCCTCTGCATCAGCATCCCCACTGTTGTTGCTGGACCAGCCTCTTTCAAATGATTGAGGGGTCTGCGTTTTTCTAACACAGGGCTAAGTTGGTCTGAACGAGGCCTTAGGGACATGGTGTTGGAGACAAGCCGAGAAGCAAGTGGGAGCTCAGAACCGAATTGCTGCTCCTTCATGTTGAAAGGAGCTAGCTGAGGTGGTTCAGGCATCAGAAGGTGGCTCCATGGGACGCCTCCCTTTGTAGGTATTCTGGGAATGTCCACCTGGGAGGAGAGCCCAGGTGCAAGCAGAACTCACTGGAGGAATCCATACTTCCCATCTGACCTGGAACCCCTTCAGGATGTCTCGGGAGGACCTACTTAGACCTGTGCAATCGGCTGAAAATGTATGAATGGATAATTCTGATGGAGTGCAGGTAAATGTCATTGGCTAAGAGAGCTCATTAGCCAGTTAAATTTGTAAATACATGTACAATAGATGGACTTTATCTCTTCTGGTTTCTGCACAGCCCTTCTGGGAAATTAAATAGGACAATAAATTACCACTGTGGTCTCTGCCTTGTGGTCTCTCCCTACAGAGATGCTGCTAGTAATTCTGGGCCCCATGGAAACTGCTCTCTTGGGTCCCTGAAACAGTGCATATCTATAATCCCTGGCAAACAAATCCAAATGTAGGGCCCCTGGAAATGGGTAAAAATGTTCCCTGGAGAACATTTGCATGTTGGGTGGATATAAAGATGTCACAAATTGTTACCAAATAGCACAGCAGTTTGGAAATGGCTTAAAATGCCCCAAAACCAAAACATCCTTCTCTTTGTCTGCTGAGTCTATCAATCCACATTTCCCTTTTTTGCCCTCCACAATTGAAATGATCCCTCACAGCGTTGTGTCTTCGAGGCTGGCTGCTCAGGTATAGTGGCGATATGCTGCCTGCCTTGTGACGCAGGTTTCATTTGTGCACTGTGCAGGAAGGAGAAGCACTCCAAAGACAGAGAGAGAGGGGAGGAGGAGGGGGGGAGCAGTGACAGAATCACCCACCAAGCATGGACTGTTTCTGGCAAATGAGAAGCTGTTGTGCCTCCCTCTTCATCCAGATGCCAGGGCTGTGGGATTCCAAATTACGGCTGTAAATTTTGCACAACTGCCTCACGCTGGATTATCCCTGATCTGAGTTTTCGCTCTCCCATTTTCATTGCTGCTCTTTGTGCCTCCTTTCATTTAGTATGTTTTACTTTCTTTCTCTCTTTCACTTCTGGCTGCTCTTGCTCATTTTTTCTCTGTGCATTTATGTCTGTGTTTTCAGCCTTACTCATTACTTACTTTTATTTGTGTTTTGAAAAAACAGAGTATACCATGTCTTTTACACAATCACCCCTGCCTACATTTCTGCAGTAGCATCTTGCTTCCATCAGCCTCCCAAACTCTGTATGGATTGTCCACTTTCTGGAGTTTATTCTTTGCCTCAGATGGGGGATGAAGGCCAGACATTTTTTACAATGTCACATCACATGTTCTCATCCTCTCATCTGTGTCTAGACACTGGAGAGATCTTGTGGCTTACTTCCTCATCTGGTCTTAATGCTTTAATATTTCATGCAGTTCAAGGCCTTCTTTGTAATCTGCAGGCACAGCACTTTTCTGGACAGTATTTGAATTATGTGCCTGCTGGCCATTCTCTGATTCAAGCAGGAAGCAGTCGTTTCCATGAAAAGAAATAGGGGTCACTTGTCATAATGGTGGAACACGTTTTTGCTAAATGGATGCTAAAATTAGCTCTTCTGTAAGATGAGTCATTATAATCACTATGCAAAGTAAAGGGAGCAGCCATTCGACATTTTAGTGGACAGTGCTGTGATTCCAGCAACAATAGAGCAGGAGCTCCTGAGGGGAGGTGAAATGATCATGAATGGCCAATGTCACGATGGCGAAATTTTCCACCACAAATTCCAATTAAATTTTTTCTGGGTAGACGCATTGACTGCTCCTCCATAAAATGTTAATGCGCGCTGCTGAGAGCAAGACAACATGAGGGGAAGCTGCAGAGACAAGACTGCTGTTCCAGGACCGTGGAGTCACTTTGCCTCTGACTGCTTGACAAGCGAACACAAACTTCCTGCTGTGGCTCTGTGCCTGGCTGGCTGCCACTCTACAGTTTAACTCCATGGCTGAAAATAAACAAAATAATTACAGTGGGCTAAAGGTGCACTCTTGTAGCAAGACGTTTGTTTTAGATACATAACCTTAACATCTACTACTTTTTAATCCCACTTTTGTAAGGATATGTTTGCTCAAGAATTTTTAGGTAACACTGTATCATACAGCATACTGCGTAACTTCCCGCAACTTACGGTGTAACTTTCTGCAATGTATGATGTAATTTCATTGTATGAATCAACTACGGTGGCCCCTGAAGGTCAAAACACAACAACATTACAGAAAACACAACAACATTACACAAAACACAGCGACATTTCAGATTACGGAAAGGGAGGGACAGCTCTTCTTGTTTGTGATTGGATTGACCCACGTCAATTCAGAGTTTATTCAGCGCGGCGCTAGATTTGATCAACCATTGCAGCGGTGTGATCTGGCCCGTCTCTGCTCGACTCAAGCTTCTTAAAACTATACTAAACTGTCATCACAAACAGTCGAGCAGAGACGGGCCAGATCACACCGCTGCAACTTTCCCCTGCAACGTTCTCAAACACTTTCTCCGGTTGATCCAATCTAGCACCACATTGAATAAACTCTGAATTGACTTGGGTTCGGTCCAATCACAAACAAGAAGCGCTGTCCCTCCCTTTCCGTAATCTGAAATGTTGTGTTTTGTATAATGTTGTTGTGTTTTGACCTTCAGGGCCACCGTAATCAACACATACTTACCGGTTCCTACTGGTACTTAAATGTAGGTACAACGGACTATCGGAAACAAGGGAATAACAGCAATTTCATCAGAAAGGACAAATAAATTATACTGTAAGTCTTTTTGTAAGTACTGGGTACCTACAGGGTACAGTGCTGGTAAACAGAGCTGTACAGTTGACAATAAACAATGGCATCCTGCGGTACCTATTAAGTAATTATGGTATAATGTTTTTCTCAATTGTGATGTGCTACCAAAACGTAATATACTAATAGATAAAGTGCAATTATGGGGTTTTTGAGAAACTTTGCATCTAAAACTTTAGCCAGGTCATAGCCTGGAAAGCTATCAGGCATAACATGGAAACATCAAACAAAAACGATCTGCATGGTTACATACCATAACAGAAAAGGGAGAAAATATGATTTTTATAATTTGGGTGAACCCACAGGTTACAATGACACGTTCTGCAAAAACGCTGCAAGTGTACCTTATCTTTTTTCTCTCTCCACTGATGAGAGGTAGTGAATTTAGTGCTACAGGGTGTTGAACAGCACAGTGCAGATTCCCTCACTTCCTTGTTTTATGATATTAATATTTGAGTACAACAAAATAGAGTATGACTCATGTCAACCCAAAAAGATGACCCATGAGATATCTCACTCTATGCTTCTCCCTCTCCCCCTCTCTGTCTCTCTCAAAGTGCAATTTCAGGAGCACAGATTAAATTACTGCCTATCATTTCAACAGCTCTTTCATAGACAGATAGCTTTTAAATTGCTGTAGAAAACCAGAAAGATCATCAAAAGCGTTGCTGGTAATTCACACTTTTACTGGAGAAATGATTCAGTGTAGCCAATAAATTTGACTTGTTACAAGAAGTCTGAAGGAGTAAGAGCTTACCTGCTGGCTACTCCCACTGTGGAGGAAATATGGTCTTGTCTTTGGCTGAAGGCTATTAAAATTTCTGTGTGACGAGGCGACTTTAGCATACTGAGTGACTTGTGGAACAGTGATGACGCATTGTGACGGTGACATTTTTGCTCAATACAGCCATCTTAAAGGATAATTCTGGTTTATTACACCTTGGCTCTTGAGCGTGAAAGTTCATTCTTGACCTTGGAAATAGAAGACAAAATAATCTTAAACTCAAGGTCCACTTACTGGCTTTTACTGAGCTTTCCACCACGTCTCATCCTCTTCATCTGAGCCATCTTCATGACAACTGAACTAACTCCATATGCTGATGAATACCATGAGAAATGGTTGCGAACTCAGTCAGTTCATCAGACAGGCTGTAAACAAACCACCAAGTTAGCCAAACTTATTGGCGTAGCGGTAAAAATATTACCCTAACTGTCCTAAACATCCATCACATTTATAGACTGAGTTTGTGGTATCGCTCTTACCATACGAATCACTTGTTTCATAGTTTTCCTAATGACCTTTGGGTGCACTCACTCATCCGCTTGTCTGATCATCTCACTGCTTGTGTTTTTGGCCCCATTGACCTTCATTGTAGCGATGTCACCATATTCCCACATCTCAGCAATAACTTTGGCGAGTGCAATGTATGTGCAATAACCGTTAGGAATGATGGCTAAAGCTCCCAAGTTGTAATAAACCGGATTTATCCTTTAACATTCTGACACTTAACAATAACTTCACAGTCATGCAAATACCTCCCGTTTAAAGACGTCACAGCTTCTAAATCCTCTGCAGAGAAAGTTCGTTGACAGCTTTTGCAGCCGCAACTTAACCATGCAAGCCTCTTTTCTCGACTGCCCTACATTCTGCAGCCATATTGTTTGCATTCAAAGGCAGTGCCCACACAGCTGGAGGATAAGCCAAGTCTCTCGGCAGATAAAGTACGACGGCATTGGCTGCTGCACCATCTTTTCATTTCCCTCTGTCTAGTGGGGTGTCAGAGGCTCCTGGCCACAGCTGGAAGATGAATAGTGCTGCACCACTCCACTTTGTCATGGTGTCCAAGAAGGCTCTAAATGGCATTGAGAGACTCTCAGGCTCTTGCAAATGGGATCTCTGCAGCTCTGTGTAACCTTGTATGTACGGAACAGCCTGAATCTTTAAAGCTGTCTGATACAAACATTCCCAAGAGATTTAAAATCTCTTGTGGGCACTGTTGCTTGCTTAGAATATAGGCATTTTCAAGCCACGTCTGTATGTAACATACCAGGCTCAATTCACTTTCAGTTAATTTGAAAAATGTAAGTTTAGAGAGGGATATGATAATTGAGGGCAAATAATCTACATCATCACTATCCATAACCTAGCCTATACATTATCATGTTTTAGTGTGTGTGTGTGTGTGTGTGTGTGTGTGAGATGGTATAGGTGTGTGTTGTATTTATCTGTTTGTACATGTGCAAGCCCACATGTGAACAAATAAAGCCTTGCATTGAATTGCCTGGCAGTGCTTGGGCTGGAGAGACATAGATAACAAAAATCTTCCAGCACTGCTTCCTCTCTGTTTAGTTTGGTTGTTCCTACACCAGGGGCAACAACACCTACCTGCTCTGTCTCGCTGTTCTCATGGAAACGCATCAAAGGAGCTGAAAGATAGACAGAAACCGAGAGAGAGGGGGAAAAAACAAGCCTGAGATACTTTGTTACTATACTGTTGCACTCTTGATTGTCCCTGTTGCTTTTCTCGGCAGTGACAGTAAGCACTGTCACATATCTCTTTCCCCTTCCGTTGGAGGTGAAGACCAAAGTGGAACACAGTGTGTAGGTGCTGTTGCGCTGTGTTGAAATTCAAGGCACCCAAGTCACCCACTCAACCAGCACAAACTGCATACTTTTGTCGGTTTCAGGGTACGCCTATACATATTTCAGTGGTTTGAAGGTATTCTTCCATGTTGAGTTTTCCCCATGTGATGAAAGCAGAGCTGACACATAAGAGAGTCTGGGGCTTGGGGAGTTTGTAACCAAGATTAAACCAGAGACACCCGTAGGCCTACAGGCGGCGATTACAACATCTCCCATTAAAAGCAGCCTTGATGGAAATCCAAAGTGGCTTGTCTTGATGGGGAAGAGACGGGCAGAGGATGTGTTCACGGCCACCTTGTAGACATAAGGCAGTAAATGTTGTAGGGTTGAGCAATGTTGATAGTGGGGCATATGCAGTAGCAACTACTGCTGACTGTCACAACATCTCCTCTGCAGCAAACAGGATACTGGAACAAGAATGTAGTTGGTAGGATGAAGCGTTAAAATGTATTTAAAAAAGGGTCGCTCTCTCGGTTGAGGTTCTTCAGTCCGTGGAAATTTGAGAGCACAAAGGAAACCTGATGTTTCCAACTTTTGCAAGAGTAATGTTGATGTCATTGCCTCCAGTGATATGATGCCAAACCAAGTGCCCTCCGTTTTCATGAGCCTGGCTCATAAGCAGTTATAGTTGTATATGGCCTAATATTACTCAAATATAATATTTAAAGTGAGGCTATGTAACTTTTGAAAGATGAAATAACACAATCTTCCTGTTACAAATGAAACGTTTAATTTATAAGCAATAAAAAAACACCCTTGTTCAATTCAATACACTCTGGGGCTTTGCTGCTACAGCTTTACTTGGTCTGGAATGACCAGTAGCTCATGATGGCTAATGTTAGCAAACTTTACATAGATACCACTGTGTACCAGACATTACTAAGTCAGTTGCAAGACTTTATGATTCTTCTTTACTTATGCTGCTGTTACACAATGTTTAGCATGTCACAGGTAAACATTTCAGTTTGAGCTTGCAGACTGAGCCTTTTGCTCAGTCTGAGACCTTGACATACATTCAAGAAAGTGTAAGCACTCATCATCATCACAAGTCTGTGAGGTCCCTAGGAGAATATTTGCTATATGGGTCAGATTTCTAAACTCACTCGTTTCCAGGTATACGAGTACAAGTTCTTCACCCTCGATCCCTCTCAAGTATTTTTCTGCACAGTTCTTTATGGTATTGACATTGACAATTCATGCAAGATGAGTTCAGGGTCTGCTGCTTTACATTGTATAACAGAGATAAGTCTCCACCAAAAGGGGACTCTTTAGAAGTAAATGGACTTTTACTTATATAGCGCTTTTCAACTATTGAAAAGGTTCCCAAAGCGCTGTAACAGTAATCTAAGCTCTAACAGTAGTCTAATTCACCCATTCACACACACATTCACGCACCAATGGGGACACAGCTGCCATGCTGGCCTCCACCGGGGGCAACTTAAGGTTCAGTGTCTTGCCCAAGGACACTTTGAAATGTGGACAGGAGGAGTCGGGATCGAACCACCAACCCTTAATGGACAACCGCACTACCCTCTGTGCCACAGCTGCCCGAAGTCAGTGGGAAGTTCATTTGAGGCTTGCCGACTTGGCCCAACTTGGCCCTTGCCAACTTGATAGCCAACAGCCCTCGGTGCTTGAGGATTTCCCGGGAACACACCTGTTAAGTCTGCAAGTCTAGACATGTAGGCCCAGTTTCAATAATCCCAGTTATGAACTCACAGACTTTGATGTGTGCTTCCGCTAAGTCAGCCCAGTATTCCTGGGAATTACTTCCAAATTGGATGACACCTCAAGATTTATGTCCAGTGCCAATGTTCAGTACTAGCCGAGGATGTAATTAACATTTGTGTTCTTATTAACTGTAACCATGATGTTTCTCTAACCTTAATTGAGTATTTTAGTTGCCTAACCCTAATCATATTGTATTTCCCTTAACCACAATCTTTTCCTAACCTGAACCCATACCGCAGTTGTAATGGGAACGTATCTAGGTTCCTAAGGTTTTTTGTTCCCTGAGTCCTATGTTCCCCAGTTCAATATTCTGTTAACACACATTAACCCTCCTATTGTGTTTGGGTCAAATTTGACCTGTTTCAAGTTAAAATATTTCATAAATATTATCCAGTTTTTGTTTTTATTGGAACAAGGCTTCAAAACAGCTATATAAACACAACAAAACCAATGGTTATCATTTTATTTGATTTTGAAGGTCTCTAAAAAAAAAATTACATCTGTGGTGGTCCAGGTCGAATCTGACCCGTCAGAGAATATTATAGAGTCTGGGTGGTTATGTAGATTTTACTCAAACTTGACTCAAACTCTTGTTTGGGTTGGATTTGATCCACAAAACTAGCCAGAGTGTTTTTTTTGCTACATTCTATTCTATGACTCCAACCTTTTTATTCCTGTTGAAGTTCCCTCAAGTGTAGGCCTATCATATTGAGAGCCATACGGCAGTGCTGAGGATCAGAAAACCCCTTTGATGAGTTCCCACAATAGCCCATGTCTAAGCGAATACATTGCTGGGGAACATCTTTTTCAGGTTCTCATTATGTGCTATATACAGCTAGGGAACATAGGACCCTGGGACAGCATATATGTAGAACTGGGGAACATTGAACATAACCAGGTGTTAGGACTGGTTAGGACCTGAGGGCTCAGGGCTGTCCTACTGTGAAATCAGTGAGTGTTTGTGGGCTCTAGTTGGCTATATGAACCTGCACACTTTCAGTAAATCTGCAACTCTGCAGACTTTGCTCAAGGGAGTAACCCACAATGCATAGTGTTCTGAGCGAACCAATGGAATTTCAGTCTCACACTTTACTATCCAGAAAAATGCCTCTGTCTGAGTAATGTGAGTTTACAAAGTGCTGTCCCATTCCTCAAACAGCATTCAGAGCCCTCACACCCTCCTGCACTCAGACACTAATAATGATGTCACTGGTGACGTCAATTAAAGAGGTCTGTGAGGATTCAAGGGAGTCTTGGGAAATGAAGGGAAATTCATTGTGCAGAAAGGCAAATTGAGGTGGGGAGCCACTAGGTGCAAAAGAAAAATCCCTGTTTGTTGGTGACATTTCCAGTAGAATTAATTCTGACACGAAAACTTTGCACACGTACCTGTGTGAATCCTCTCCTCTCAGTGCTGGTGGGAGAGCCTAAACCAAGAGGCCCAGTACAGGAACAATACCGTCTGATTGTTGGCAGCGTGCCTAGTTCAGCCTTTGAAAGTCTTTAACTGAACGGTTTCTCTCAGCACTGACGATATGCTGTATGAGGATGTGAAGGCTATCATTTGATCCAGACTATAGAGGAAAGTGCTCCATCAAGAGGAGGTCCTTCAGTTTGTTTGGCAGCGAGTTCATTAATTCCACTTAGTATGAAGAGAAAGTAGAAGGGGCTGCACACCATTGACTGCTAAAAAAAAGTGGCAGAAAATACATTTCTGGCATTTATTACTACATGCTGTGTTCAACAAAATGAAACACAAGCAGACAAAGGTTTTGACGTGACATCGATATCCATCAGAGCCTGTTCTCCCCTATTGCTCCACAGAGCTACAATTTGAGCCATGTTCTTCGATAGAAAGTTTTGTCTGCAGTGGGAAAGGTATACATCTGAGGCAGAGTAGATGTGTACAGCTGAATGATATACAGAAAACCGAAGCTATAACATGACTTTTTGGCTCTATCATTAGCAGCAGCACGAAGAAGTACTGAGACGGCGAGGCTACAGAGAAATCCAGAAGCATGTTTTTGTCATGATCACTGTTATTTTTAGGCATACTATCACTATAAGTAGTACTAAAATGTTGGCAAAGTTTCTTGTGGGATTGAAAGCCCCACCTAGGAGGATTTAATTAGCGCTTTGAATGAATAACATTTCAGCCATTTCTCTCTCTGTCCTTGGTAATCAGTTCTGGGCCATTAATGTGAGGATGACTATCGACTGGCGGAGCAGGCTGCTGATAATTGAATGTGTAGAGGCCATTAAACATTCCTAATCAAAAACAAACACTCCAAAGCCACAGTTCCTGCAGAACAATAAGATGCAACAATCATGGAAGCCTGTTTGTTGGAACCTAAAAAAAAATGGGCTCTGTATCTTCCCTCGTCTACAGGGTTGGTCTTTGTTTTTTTATTGGGCTATCAGTGCCAACAATTCAGAATTTGACAGGGCAGAAAATAGGCTGAATTTCTCGGGGCATGGCACCATATTGAATTTCCCAAGTTAGTGTTTTGAGTCAAACAGCTGAGAAGGGACAGACAAGAAAACACTTTGTAATGGAAACATTCTCAAAGGCTCCATTCCACATGCAAACAGGTCAGTAAATCACTAATAGTGACTATGGTGTGGTGTTGGAAATCATTGCCCTTCTATTGACTTGGCACTATTGATCTGACTTCAGCATCACCACAACACATATGAAGTTGGTTGGTCAATATTACTAGTTAACAAACCCAACCCTCTATGGCCTGTGCTTAAGCCTTGTAGACTGATGTGTGTAATAACGTAGGTTATGTCGAGTTGAAATGGAATCTGTGGAATTAATTGTGTATGTTAAGTACTAATGATTTTAATGTTCTTTCCTGTCGTGTTTATACTACTACCAAAGATCACCCGTTCTCAAACTATAGTCAAACTATAAGGTAATGTAAATCAAATAGTTTGGGTACTGTGTTCTGTTGATGAGCTGAGAGTTTCTACTGTTGTCAAACAGCTGTTACATGAGTTTATGTAGTTGTTAACCATCATATCCGATTGATTCATTGCATGAGCATGAATAATTGATAATCCAGTGTGCAATATTCTTATTCCCACATTACTCATGCAACAATAAATATTTTAATGCATGCAAATGTTACTATATGCAAATCTATGGAGACCTATTAGGCTTTTATGACGTGCTGAAAAGATTATTGGCCTTGGGTGTTTGGAGCAGGAAATATAAACGCCCTCACAAACTGGCTACACTGAATCATTCTGTATCTATCAGCATATGAGACTAGCAAAACAGACATTTATTTATGTGAAATCGCCATTGTTAATTTAACCTTGTGATTGTCTCATTAGGTACTGAATGTACAGTGATTGGTGATTGGTAGTGATGATCCATAGGAAGAAGCTATAAAGAAGGAAAGCTCTTCAGTCTTAATCATTATGAGGAGCACGTTGCATCTTCAATAATTACATGAGGGACCTTGCTTGTTGCACTTGAATTTGTTTGTGTTGTTCTTTCAAGGTCCGCTGCGCCTCAAAAGGACAGACGCTGCTTTGCCTTTCTGCAGCGGCTTGTCAACATGACTCTCTGTCCAGCAGAGCAGAAAAAGGGGTCGAGTCCATGTCCCGTCTGACTGGCATGTCGCTCACATTGTCCAGATGGAAGGAGCGAGAAGGGAGTTATGCTTGTAAAAAGCAAGCAGAAATCCGTGTGGAACATGGAGAGTTATTTCAGAAGGCAGAGCTTATGGCTGCTGCTACCATCCTCAGGTCAAGCCTGTACAATACTGCCAGGGTCCTGAGGGCTCACCTGCTTTGCAAATTTGGATCATTTTGAGATATGGAAACCACAGCTGGAAACTCTATCTGTATGCTGGGGCTACACTATGAGCACTGCAAAAGATGACAGCCATGACATTGATTTTGGTCAGTATTCTGATTCTTTAGTCTTAATCAAAATGGGCTGAGTTTCATATAGAAGTTTTGTTCACAATTATGCTGTTGCTGAATCTTACTGTGTGTTCAGAGAGAACGCGAGGTGAAACACACAAAGTCAATAGATATACGCAATTAGACATAATTCCGTGACCTGATACGATGCCGCATCCGTGCAAATTCAAAATCTTTTAACTTGAATGAAAAATCTGCGCTTACCCTGGGATCTGTTATGTAAACGTACAGAGACCAGACTGAAAAGGAGAGAGACTGGAGGGATAAGACAGAACGAATCAGAGTTTCAGGTGAGTTCTGAGTTCAGTCAAAGGATGAGCTGAGCACAAACACAATCACACACCCATAAACACGGTCAGTGTGTCCGTTGCTAGCTAGCTTATACCCAATGTCTGTAGAGTTGGTACACTGGCTGTTTGGAGTGAATCAACAAGGACTTCACAAACAGTCCGGCGGTCAAATTGTGCAAATGACGCAAGGCTAAAAAACATACCTTCAGATATTCTTTAAATTCGCTTTAAGATTCTCCGCAACTGTGTGGTTGATTGCGTGGTTAGCTTACATTTGTTGTCCACGTAACCACCTTTGCTTACAGTACACTGGTTGAGAATGACAAGGAGAAGAGCTGACCAAGCTAGTAACAAATGGAAGCTGTGTATTCAGCCAACTTATCAGTTATAAAATAAATATCAGTTTGAATATCAGTGAACATAGTGAGCATACAGAAGCACAGTGGAGAAGTAGGCAATACAAGAGTGGGTTGAGATGTTTCTATGACAGGAGAAGGACCCAAATGCAGACAGTTGTGGAGGCTCAAGGCAGGTTCAAGAGGTTTATTTAAACACTTACGACACAGGGAAATCACAGAGACACTAGAGATCCGTCCAACACGGAAACAAGATCACGGGCACATCAAGGGCACAGATCACACATCCAAACATAAGGCACCGGACATAAGGCAATGACGCGACAGGGAACAAAGGAAAGGAACAGGTATACATAGGGAAAGGCTAACGAGGGAACTAAACTCAGGTGAATATCGGGGAACAGGTGAAGACAATCAAGAAACAAGACGGGGAAAACACTAGGGCAGGAACACACAGGAACAAAGACCAACCAAACTTCAAAATAAAACAGAAAATGACAAAGAGTCCATATCAACATAAAGTCCAAATAATCATCCTAAAAGGTCCAGATCATGACACATTTTGATTTTCTTTTTTTTTCACTATGAAGCATAGTGAAGCAACATTATTGGAATTAAAACTGCTGTGAATCCAAGCAGAAAACAGCTGACATCCTCCGCAAATGAGTGCTTATTACTCAAAAGATCTGTGGAGTATTACTTTTAAGGTCCTGGTGTAAAGACAAAATCACAACTTTAAAGTAAGTTTGAGATTCTGCTGATGACTGTATATAGTATGTATAGTAGTTGCAGTATCCGCGCACTGTTTCTGCTTTGAGATACCATGCTTACATGCTCTGCACTGTTATTCTAAGCACGGCCTGCTTAGAATAACCGTGCAGTTTCGTAAAGTAAAGTGACATAGTCGTGGTGTAACAGTGTAACATATTTACATGATATGGTAAGAAATAGTAAAAATATAGTACAGTATAAACAGTATGAAATATAAGTGTAATATAGTATAAAGTGAAATGTAGCAACAATATACAGATATATATATTAGTACAGCAGTATAGCATATTATTATTAATAGTCTATAAATACAATAAGGTGTAGTATGAGTATATTATATTATAGTAGTAATATAATAATAATAATAGATTTAAATAGTGTATGTGGTATAAACAGTAGTATAATACAGTAAATAATAAAATACAAATAGTAAATAAAATAGTGAGTAGTGAATAGTATATACAGTATATGCATATATATACAGTATATATCATGTTATGTATATTGTGCAATTTTACTCCAAATATTGCATGAGTCAGTCCTCAATATGATATTGATTCAAATATGGACAACTAAGTGGTTAAGACATTTTGACCAGTCCGTTCTAGACCCGCCTTCTGGACAAGTTGCCCTTTCCAATATGGCGGCAGCGTTGACGTACGATCCAATGGCCAATGAGGCGTCTACGTATATACTGTAGTCTATTGTTGGCATCCACAACGTTGCATTACTGCCACCTGCAG